>JBAIZL010000007.1:18910514-18915514 GCA_036971475.1 Prosapia bicincta | reverse complement strand
GACACGGACATAAAGAGAAAATAATATCAGTTGCTGCAAATCAACAACTGGAAACAGTATCCAATAAATGGGTCTCGTGACTAACTTCCCTTGTGAAATATGATAAAGTTTTATTTGCATTCAAACAAATACCAAGAACACTACTAAATTCCGTAGGCGTCCTTATTGTTAGCATCAATATAACGTTAAAAGAAAATTTCTACTCATGACGTCAAACATTATGTGATTACACACAAACCAGTATTTATTATATAAATATAAAAGTAGTGAATTATTTTAGTATAAATCTGTAACCTTTAAACGAACGTATTTCTTCCTATTTATGTGTGTATACACTTTCTAAAAATATAATGACTTCTTTCATAACTTTAAAAATGCTTAGAAATACAAAGCGGAGTTCCCTTATTTGTATGTCTCGTATTCAGGTAAGTAATGCGTCCATCACAGCGCGAGCGTAAGAGAAAATACAATAACAAACGAATAGGAGGCAGGAAACTCTTAAGTTTCGGATGTGTACAACGAATTCGAGGGCTATTGATATAAAAAGCAGTTATATTCTGAAAATATCTAAGAAGAAGGAAACATGAATGACAAGGAGAAAAGAATGTTGGCTGGTAAGAACAAAAATTTATAGATGAATGAAAATTGCTAAGACTATACGATAAGAATTCGGAAACTTAACTGTAGAATTAGACCAAGTATGACTATAAAAAAAGACTATAAATACATTAATAATTTTAGGTTAATAATTTCTTGAAATAAATTTGCTATTATTACATAATAGTAATACAAATAATGTCAGACTGATCAACATGACATTGTGTGATAGTGACGGCAAAGTTGTCATAGGCGGAGGTATGAGTCCCGCATTCCTTATTCTGACTGACGTGAGACAAGATGATGTTTGCTTCCCTCTTCAATCCGGCCTTACATGGCGTTTTGAGGAGGATTAACGTTTCAGGGAATATCATGCATTCATGCAGTCAAATATGTGCATATGCTGATGATATATGCTTGGTTGCCAGGAATATTCCATCGCTCAAAGAGACTTTTAATTAAATCAATAATGAAAGCAAAAATATATGTCTCTGCATAAATGAGGGAAAAACTAAATATATGAGCACAAGCAGAGGGCATAGCAGTAGAGTAGACCTTCCCCAGCTAGGATCTATCATCCACGCGCATGAGCAACCTTCAGCTCGGTTCCATGAGTGGGGAGAGAATGTAGGGGTAGCGATGAGCCACAATGTAATAAGAGAAACAGTATCAACGTTAACAGTAGAACCTAGTGGCCTAATTGGTAAGGTACAAGCTTACTAATCATAAGTTTCAGGTTCAAATAGTATAGAAATACGACTATAGATATGGATGGATATTTCTTTGAAAAAGTAAAACGTTTCACATATTTAGGTTCAAAAGTGAATGATGAAAATAAAACAATAAATAAAGTAAAAAAAAAATAATGGCAGCTAATAGAGCATACTTCGCAAATATAAAGCTTTTTAAAAGTAGGCTATTGTCTCAAACCACTAAGGTACGACTCTATCAAATCTTAATTCAACCAGTCCTAACGTATGGAGCGGCGACGTAGATTTTAATCACCGCGAAGAAAAACCAGTTGACATTGTTTAAGCGTAAGCTTTTTAAAAACAATTATGGTCCACGATGTACAAACAAATGTGTGTAAGCTTCGATCTAATGCCGAGTTGTATTCCTTATACAAAGATGCAAATGTGGTCCATTTTATTAGAACGCGACACATCGTAAGAATGCCCAAAAATAGAATGTCAATCAAGACATGGCACTATGATTGGCAAAAGAAGAGTTGGTCGACCAAGAAAACGATAACTACAGGACCTTGAGGAAGATTTAAGGGTACTCGGCATTACAGCACGGAAACAGAAGGCTGAGGACAGAAGTACATGGAGGGACATTGTTAAGGAGACAAGACCCACCCCGGGCTGTAGCGCTACGTAGTAGTAGTGCATAGAAATGTTTCATGAACACAACTGGGGTTGACGGTAAGCTGTCATAATGTTATGATATATCAGTTGAACGTTTTAGATCCTGCCAAAAAACTAGTTTGCAAAAACCTTCAAATGCACTGTTGCTTTATTATTCCAGTTCTTGAAACTTTTATTTGTAAGCTAAATGGTGTATATATATATATATATTTATATATATATATATAAATTATATAATATTACATTTAATTATTTTAAATACAGGGTTAGATATCTAATTAAAAAGGTTTTAAAATATTATTTTAAAAGGATTTAAAACGTGATTTCTAATGACAATGGACTACTAAACATTTAGAATTCTTAGAAGTTCACACTACGTACGTAAAAATTTAACTGCTGTATATACAATGCTAATTTAAATGCATTTGATACTAAATCAATATAATTTAGTTATTTCAAATTATTTTAGTCCTGTCATATCCTTTATACGTACATAATTTAATTTATAAATAAAAGATATAGGCTGTTAATATGCACTTCTTAACGTACGTTAAATGTTTTTTGAAAAAACAGAGTCACACGTAAACTTTAAGACCCGTATTTCGTTCCAGGGTACACATTCTCATTACAAATTCAATCTTTAACCCCGTATCTGACAACGTATTACAGCCAAACATTATTGCTTAGAGTGGCTGGCACCCCCTACAGTGTCGCGTCCTGAGACTTGTAACCATGGGTGAAATTAGTTTTGTAAACATCTTTATCTGAAGAGCGTCTAGTGTCAGGAACACTCCGCAGGAAAAACAACGCAGCTCAGCTCGATTAATCTCAAACTTATATCTTCAGACAAAGTTTGAGCCACATCTCAACAACGTTTGCCTTTATAGTTGGAGACGTCGAAACAAGTTAGCAAGAAGGGATTTTAGGCTTTCAGCCCTCGAGGTTATCGGTTAAAGTTTTAGTTAATTCACGTTTAAGCAGGCGATAGTTACTTCGTAAAGTGCATTGTAAGTAATATTGATTTACTCAAGCCAGACGCTATGCATGCTTGATAATAAAGTAACAGCAGACCTCCGAAAGCCGGCTGCCAAACCAAAATAAATAAATGAATACTTGTACACTTACAATTACTTACAGAGTTAGGTTATTGTTTGTACGATTAAGCCTGGAAATACTTGTGGAAATTTATTTAGTACTTTAAGATTAAAATTATTTTATCTATATTGGATAATGGGTATAGTTGTTTTTAAGACATATGCATTGTAACGATAACTTTTTGGCTAATGAATTTAGTTCCTCGTAAAACTTGAAAGAGGATAAGAGTCCTATTGGGAGTTACAATTATCTAAAAACAATCGATTAAATAAAAAGAATTAAAACTAGTCGAAATATTTTCCCAGTTTAAATACATCTATCTTCAGTAAAAAGTGAGAACATAAATTGAATTATAAATTCAGCAATGCGGAGGGTAAGCTAGTTTACTATAAATACAAGCGTAAGATGTATGATTTATAAAATTAATTCCAACTCTAAAGTTTTCTTATTTTGTGAAGTTAATACTTTTATAGCGACGCCTACAAATATTTATTTGATGATTATAAACAAACAATTTCGCTTTAGTATAATTTCCGTCAGGCTCTGCTATGAATCACCTCAAAGTCAATTAAATGATAACATATGATTTCATGGAACAGCTGAGTTTATAGCTTACCACGTTAGTTATGTTACATTACTTATTGAACACTTTTAAAGAAAAAAGGTTACTAATAAAAGGCTGTGTACAGTTAATAAATAATTAGGCCTACATTTATTATAATCTCAATTCAAATAATTCAATGTAACAATGATTATCAGTTATGTATTTTTAATTCAATTTTTAAAATTAAAACATTCCTAAGTCTGTCTGATAACAGATATTTAGTTAATTTCTCATTACGTAAATCTAAATGTTTTTCTTATTTAAAAACGTCTGTAGACGTGGATAGGCTATACAATATTAACTTCTGTCGACTGCCCCGAATGCATCAACGTATTTTTTTTACACTTATTACTTTTACTCTACAGTGAAAAGATGGTGGTTACCCTCAAGTCAACTAGATTTAATACCTGTAACGTATAATATTACATGCTTAAGAAAATTAATTTACATAAATAAACACGCAAACTACTGTGCGGCTTACCAAAGAAAACATTTACTTAAAGACAAGTTCCGTTACGATCTTTATTAGTAATGCACTTATACTAACAAAATATAAGTGGTGCTATTGTAAGTGGTTAGTATAGTACAACGGTTAGGGTAAGTTTATCAGTGACAATGGAAGTATTGCCGAAACTAGTCTCATGGGGAGTAAAATTGTATAAGTAATATCTGATTTTTTATTATATAAAAAGAAAATATATTTAATATATTTCTGAAATTACGCTGGGTATTGTTGGCACTCTCAGTTCAAATAGTTTTACATTTCAGTTTGCGATTAATTTCTCATGAACAGTTCACTTCTTAGTTATTTTTGGAAACTTCTCAAAATGTACGCTTTTAGGTGTTATCACTCACTGCTTATCTCGCAATTTATCTGTGACGTCTACATACCTTAGTGTATTTATAGAGTTACAATCTGGAGGTGGCCATTAATTCACTTTAGACAGCTTTAAATTTGGAGATATAAACAACTTTTCTTTACATCGCCCGCTGGGATCGTTGGCTAACGTACAGCGCATTCTACCGGTCGGATGTGTAACCTTCTACATTCCTCGCTTTGAATTGCTTCCTAAATAACATCAATTGTCTACAACTATGCAGCGTTTCAGAATTGTTTTCAAAACTACGTACACAAGTTGTAAGTTGTGTAAAATTATAGATAGCCTTGTACAGCGATTATAAACGTATATAATTAGGTACTCGTTATGACACGAAGAAAGATTCTTATTCTTACTTAACAGACTTTATTACAGAGTGTTCCAAGGATATTTCTATCAGTTATATTTCTTATGGTTTGAATTTAGCTGTCAAATTGAAGCCAGGAAGCCATGTTTCAG
>JBAIZL010000007.1:18900514-18905514 GCA_036971475.1 Prosapia bicincta | reverse complement strand
ATAAAGTACAACATTGTTACACAATATCAAGATCACAATGGTACAATATATTACAATGAAAATATTGTAAAGAGCAACAATGCCACAAAAATTATCAAAAATAACAAGTTACTTAAGATAAAACCCTTTTGTACATTTCGATGACCATGTCATCATTATCAGAGGGTCGTATTACAAAATTATAATCTAACAAACAAGAAGTTACAAACTAGAGTGATACCAATCGTTCTATACAGTCGCTATATATACGCGTGAGGTAAGCTCCGCCCCCTCTCCAGCTCTTGACAAATAAATAACGATCGGCCATCTTGAACCAAATAGGTTTTGTCAAAAATGTACACTATAGTAATACATATAGAATATAAACTACAGCTAATAACAATAAATAAAATAAAACTAATTAAATGCGTCGTATTTAAAGAAGCCTATTTAAATAAAGTATATAATGGTGAGTTAGGACTAGGCCCTTTATCTGCATTCAATAATTTACAATTTCATGTGACTATAAAAACACTTTCATAACTAAGTAACTTTTTTGAGTTGATACATGTAGCTAAAATAATATTTTTATCTAAATCATGCTGATTACTAAGGACATGCTCTGCTACTCTTGATTTTTCAGGTCTATCATATTTAATATGCTCAAGATGCTCTTTATATATAGTTACAATTTTTCTTTTTGTTTGACCTGGATTTTGACCAAAAGTTTCATTATGTTTGTACTATTGGGGTTCTTTCCAATATTTTCATTGTAACAACATTTATATATATATAAGTGGTTTTAAAACATTTTTATCATTGACATTATTTTTATAAATTGTACCACTGAAGATGCAAAGACATCTAAATTTAATCATAAATTATTAAGTATTCAAATATTTTATCATATAGTTCATTCTTTTTAGTTTCTATATTCGATCATTAATTACTATTAATCGATTATCAAAACTTTTACTGTAAAATGTTTTGTAAAAAATTTTATTTCCATTTCAAATAACACAGCAACACTTAATTATTAAATAATTATTGGCTTCTACAAAAGTTTTAGGTCTAAGTATTGCATTTTTCTGTTAACAGCTTATTGTTTATAATTAACAGCTGACTGAATCTGTTTGGTGGTTTGAAATATAGCTTGTAAAGAAATTGGGCTAAAACAAGACGGAAAATATCTTAGGAATATGTGTAAAATATAAATGATACGTATTAAATACTTAAGTAAGTTCTACACTAGGAAGTATTATAAATAAATCAAGTCAATTCCTACTGAGATTGAGAAAGGAAAACTTTATTTTAGTTACCCTATTTATTAGAGCACTATTATATTGTGTGGTAACCATGGTAACAGTTTAAGATACAATGAAGGTTGCAACGACAACCAGAAGGGGAGGGGAAAATATGACGATTTTTAAAAATATTTGTCTAGGTATGGAAAGTTTTTGCAGTGTCAAGGAACCCTAGACTGCGAACATGAAGATTCCCAGTTCGTATCCGGCTGGGCCCCACAAATTTTATAAATTATTTAATGAATAAATATTTGAAAAACTGTATTAACATCAATTGTTATCCGCTTTAAGTTAAAAAAATGTATTGGAACTTGATTGGATAAATAGAAATGTAATTTATTAACGATTGAGAATGTGTACAATATATATACCAGAATAGTGTGAACTAATAGAAGGAATTTAATAGTTACTAAATCTACACTACGCAAAAGAATTTTAAGTTTTATTAATGCACTTGAAAACATCCTGGTTATAAGAGACAAGCGAGGAAAATCATTTCAGCTTTTCTCCGTTAAGGATTCTCAATAATTGTATAAATTCTCTTCCCTGCACCAGCACTTTAAAAATTATAAATAGAAATAGTTTTCAATGCAGATGTAAAAAGTTATTTGAAAGGAGATAAAGGAAATTTTATTTCAAGATTCACCATATCGATATTTAAAATGAAAAATAATTTTTCAAATTGTATTTAACAGTTCCATATACAGGAATAATAACACATTATAACATTGAAATTTTCAAGGGTACAGATTTGGCTTCTGTACTTGAAAGATATTCTAGGAATGTTATGTAACGACGCTATTCTTTAACCACTAATTTTTACCTTAGGTAATAAATTTCACAGGACGAGTTAACCAAGGGACTGAAAATGCTCACATGAAATTCTTTGGCGCTATCGGGAATCGAACTCAAATCGTTCATGTTAGTATTATAGTGCTTTCCCTACCAGATCATTCAGCAGCCTTTATAAAACCTTGGTTTAATTCAGTAAGCTTGATATTAATTATTTATTTTAATACTTATAACCACAAATTTATTATTTTCAAAATAAAGATTTCTCAACTATCATTTCTTATTACAAGAAAATATATAGAAAATAAATATCTTTATTTCGAAAACAATAGCTTTAAATATTTAATTTTAAATAATTAAGTTGTGACACTCAAGTAGGTGCCCAAAGAAGTGAAAACGTTTGTAAATACGTCTACAAAAATTTTAATTGAGAAAACAACAAATTTTGCGTTATATGGAATTAAATAAATATTTTTTTATAATATAAGAAATTATTATACTGATTTTTCATATTTAACAAAAAATTTGATCTACAAATAACAAATTGGAGCTAACAGCTTTGCAAGATTTTCAACGATTTAAATGAAAATATAAGATTATAAACAGTTATTTTATAACTAATAATAAGGATTTCTTTATATTTAACAGCAAAATTTAAGCTACAATTAAAAATTACGGACAATTGTTTTGCAACATAAAATCCGCAAACATATGAATTTATATATATTTCAAACAATTTTAATGTCTTTCTTTAGCGAGGGAATTTAATAAAGACTAATATTTATTGTAGTTAACAATAAAATAAACATTTTATTCGATACTGATCACAAATCTTTTTAATAAATCTAATTGAAATCAGTTCTTAAAAAGTATTAGACGCGGTTAAGAAAGTTTTAATTTCAAAAACATTGGATTAAACCTGCTACCATGGTTATATCGAATTATTTATATTTAAATTATTCAAAATTTAAATAAATTAATATATTTATTAACTGATTAAAACTATTAAATAATAATATTTTTCCTTACTAACGCTCAATAACTAAAATAATGTACCCTAAATCTTAAAATAATTGCTTACAAAATATCCTATAACATAAAATCAGCTGAAATATTAAATCATATTTTATTATTTAATTCACTTTGAAGTGACTGTTAGCAGAAGCAACCATAAATATTTAAACAAATAAAATACATGATTTAATTTTAAATAAATATACATAAAATAAACAAATACTAATGATATTATTTTAATGTAATTAATTTTATATAATAGAACCACGTTTGTTTGAACAATGTTATTTGTTCTGATTGGGGGACATAAAACTGCATTCACACCGACTGTACAAGTCACTCATGACGTCACCTCACACCTCCCTGCCATTACACGCGTAGTTTACACTTTATGCGACATTGTTCTCATCCGCACACTCACTATACTTAAATACTCTCTTTTATTACTATAATCATCATATAATTTCACCGTACGTTGGACGAAGGGAATTTTTAATTGAGAAATATTGCCTAACATCTTCTGAATTATCACTGTAAATTGCCAGCTTGGTGTGCGTTAGAAATCGACTTTTATGCCCATTTCGAAAGTAATCTACTATGAATAGCAAATAAAACGAATTCTAAAGCATTGAAAATTATATGCTGTAACCGGATTTCAATAGATAAATATATCAAACGTTGCATTTAACTCTGTCAACGGCCATGCGTTTATATTAAATTGCCTATTACGGCTCTATAAATAACCGACACATATTTATATCGCGCGTTAAACACTAGAGTTAAGGGAGAGCAGGTTCGTTTTAGATTTCATTACGTTAGCAGAGCGGCATTTCAGGATATAATATTCGCATACAATTATAGTGTATTATAACCAATGTTAATGGATAGTTTATCTCTGCTGAGAGGGATGAAGACCTATCTGATAAAACGAGTCGAACGAGTTATTTATAATCGTATAAAGTTTATGCATAATATATTTAACAAGTTACATAAACAAAAAATATTTCAACAATATGTACTCAAGGTTATTTTTTTTCATTTTAGTTATGTTTTATTAAATAATTGTAATTATTATAAATAAAATAACTCACCTATGCCATGAAGCCGCTGGATTACCGCACAACCTATAACATAACATGAACTGTTTTACGAACTCTTAAGTTATCACTTATTTTAAGCCAAATGGGACGAAATAACCGTATTGCATACGTTGCCTCTTTTGTGAAAAGTTTTCCTCCCGTATTAAACTAAATTTAATTAATGGATTAATATTTGAAAAACTTTATTAACATCGATTGTCATCCACTATTTTAAAAAAATATATTTGAACGAGAATGGATGTATACAAAATACTTTATTTAGGATTGAAAATTTGAACTATATATATATATATATATATATATATATCACTTTCACTTATGTACTTAAACAAGAATCTTACTTGGTATTTATGCGAGTTAACTTTCAATGACTGGCCTTGTCATTATCTTCGGGCATACTCAGTATAGTAAGTTAACTCACATAAATACCAAGTAAGATTCTTGTTTAGGTACATAAGTGAAAGTGATAAGTGTATACAAGAAAACAGTGTTGCATAACTACAAATATTTATATATATATATATTTATATATATATATATATATATATATATACTGTATATATATATATATATATATATATATATATATATATATATATATATATATATAAGGAAAGTGTGAACTAATAGAAGGAATTGAAAAATGTCGTCAATTAAAACAAGTGTGGAATCCTAGTCCGAGTAGATGTTTAAACAGCGATATAATAGCTCAAATAATCGAGCAAAGATTAGAAATAGCCTTAAAAATATTAGATTTTTTTTTAACAAAGGAATGCCTAGATTCTTGAATCAGTAGGAAATGTTTTCTTCT
>JBAIZL010000007.1:18883014-18895514 GCA_036971475.1 Prosapia bicincta | reverse complement strand
AATGGAACATAACCTATTAAAATATTACAGATTATATTCCATTTCTTTTATTAAAGTTATATGTTTGTGATAGGACCACTGATGATGATGGCAATGTCTTTGAAACGCGTTCTGGATTAAAATTTTATAATTGTTAGTTGTGTATATTTCTCGTGTTTATAACAAAGTATGATCAAGTGTCTCAATGAATAAATAGTAGCTCAAGTGAAGATTAAATGAAATTATATATTTACATTTAGCATAGATTTAAAATATGTTAGTTGATGTTATATCGGTTTTTATTTAGTGAACGATTTGCATAAAGCTTAAATTTATAGTCAAAATATGCACGAATTTATCGTAAATCATGTATAGATTTAATAAGTGTAACAATGGAAACCTACAGTTACCCGAGAGGCCATTTATATTATTTTGTCTATTGTAGTTCTAACATAACAATATTTAGAACACAAGAAGCTCTGCAAGTAATGTATTATGTGTATTTGATCGTTGATAGCGCGATGAGCTAACAATATACGTCGCCATGATGGGTGGCTTTGCCCAATGTACCTTGCAAATGTCGTCTTGATGCAGAATCTACCTGCAAAGCATGCATCACAAAGCGTCCGTTGTAAATAAACACCAGTTGACAAGTCGTAACTAACACGGACATTCGTCACGGCCGGCCCGGGTCTTCTTTTCAACATGGTGAAAATTATACCTCACCTGGGGTTACCAAATACGTATATCGTGATGAACTGCTGGCTGGAGTTATCGGAGAGTCAATGACTCCTGAGCTGTTCTCTGGTGGGGGCTTCGTAGTATTTACATGTGTTGGACTATACACTATAACGCGTTTAAAGTGTTTGTAATAAGATTGATCTTTGGCGTAATAAAACCGAATCATGGAGATTTATGGTTACTATCTACATTATGAAGGTGTAGTGGCTACTTCCCGTTATTGCCGAATCCAGTAAATAAATTCTACTAGCATCATATTCAATTAACAACCATTATATTTGGAAAACCAACACTGGTTACGTGTTTTCAGTAATATACCAATTTTGCGACGAGACAATGTGATATGTATAAAAAAAAGAAAACGTATGTATTTCACTCCAAATAATCAACAATCCCAATACCATAAAATCAGGACATAAAGGACTCAACTAAGGACATTACAATTCCTCTTCTTCAAACTTTCTTCGATGTTTTTGAAACTCTTCATTTTTTTCATATAATTTCCATGTAATATGTTCTCAAACTTTCTCTCAGATTATCTCTCTATGTAGAGCGTTTATGATCTCATAACGCCAATCTATTTCACTTGTGATTTTACCACTTATCTGTATATTGATACTTAGCATGATTTGATCACAAAATTCTAAACTTCGTTCTTCTATTTTTGTTAAGTCTCTACAATACACTCCTTTCTGAAAACTATATGTTCTTGCTTCCCCGATATCTTCCTTAATATTTTTATTTTCTTACACTTCAGTGTTTACTTTAGCTTTTCTCTTTTCATTAAATACATTTCTCTGTTGGATACCTAATAACTGTCGTATAAATACATCTTTTTTTCTCTACTAATACCGAGTGGTATTCTGTTCTCATTCCCACTGTTGTTTATAGTTGAATTGATCAGTTGACAGTTATTAGTTATAATAAAGAATATTATTTAAATTATCTATGCTTCTGAAATTAGTTTACCAGTTTGTGTTGATTCTTTCCATGTTCTTTTATCTGTACACATTTCTTACGTTTTCGAAATGCTATTTTCCACCCTCATCCATGATTATTTCTCTTCAATATTAACAAATCTTCTGTGCTCGCTCGTTGTGATGAACTAAGAGCTACGCCAGCGGTTGTTCTTGAAACATTTGTTTTAAAAGTCACTGTAAATAAGATAAGAGATTACAGAAACCTAATGTTGAAAATAAAGTATAAAAAAGAATCACCAAAATATTTTAGTTGCTTATAGGAAGATAGAGATAGAGTTTAAAATGAAGCTGATCTAGAAGGACCAGGGACAGAGACAATGCAGTGATTTCAATGACTGTTTTCGTTATAGTCAAACTTTTATCAGCCCTAACATTATCCTTTAACTTCGTAACATGTATTTCGTCAACAAAATTAACTTGAAGCAATGGGAAAATGCAGACAGTCATGGTATCCCAGAATTCTTTTGAGTTCGTCTCTACAGCTTTAATAATAATCAACACGAAAACGTCCCTTAGCAAATATTTGTAAAACCGTGTAAACAATTGAGTTTGTTAAACTCGTATTAATGCAGACCTAACTAGGGCATTATTTATGAGAAAACTCAATTAGGCTGAAAGCTTTTAGGCTTTAATCTGCAATTAAGTAAATGAACATTGTATTAGTAATCAAATTAAAAACCCAGAAACCCAGTTCGAACATAGTTGATTGGATTGCGTCCAAGTTTACGACATAATACACAGCTGATCATGGGCCAAATGTTTCCCTAATAAAAACATAATTTACTGCGCATGACAGAGACTAACAAGCCTAGTTATATAGGAGCTACTGAGCAAATAGAAGCGTTAATTTAGTATAATAAATCATATTAAATTATTTTTTTTTATCACTCTTGTACAACTTTGCCATTTGCATTACATAGGATTTTTAAATTTTTTTAAAATATACTATATATATATATATATATATATATAACCAATATTACGTTATTCATATTCAAGCATGCTTTTTGTATGTATAAAAATGTAATTGTGCTTATTTTTTGTGGAACGGCTACCAATTTCTATATCTTTATACACATAGAGTTAAATTTGAGAATAATTGCTTCTTATATAAATATATATATATCTTATAAATATACTAATAAATAACTCTTGTATATGAATATCCTTAGTTGTTTTTGTTAATAATACAAGAAAACATTATATATGTATAATAAAGGATTTGGTTGATGGTTTCAGTACAAAATGTTTTAAAAATAGAATTAATAACAATGATAAATAAAACATGGAGCATGCATTTATATAAAACCTTTTAATATCTTTTTCGAAAACCTCAATTTCAATTCAAGTTTTTCAGGAAAGCTGTCACAACTAGGAAGTCCTATAACCTGCTAAGACATTTAATTTCAGTTCTTCGAAGGAAATTATTTGGAAGATTAGTTTTTGTTTTTAGGACCAAATCTATGTTTATCTAATGCAGGAAGAGATGCGGATGAAACAATAGCGATTACAACCAAATGGTGCTACTTATAAAAGTCTGTCCTTGAATGGGTAATCTTTTACTGGTGTAGAATTATTTGTATAATTTACCGACAGGGTGCAGGTCAGTCATAGGAAAGTGACGCTTCTAAGCCGGCCACAATCTCTACTACTGAGGCGAGTTATTTATACTTCCTAATGTTATTCTACTTGAAACTCGGTAAAATGCTATGGAAAAATAATAGACTAATGTGTTATTATACCCTACAACATAGAGGACGAACCAGTAGTTCAGTTTTCACCTCAAACGTTCTACATTGAAGTCAACACGTCTACCGCAGTGATATACAGAGAACACAATGGTTTTAATAAATAGAAATGGGATTTTGAATTTTTATAAGGGTAATCTTTGTAGCGTGTGTAGTAAAACGTATGTCCTGTTAAGGAATAACAGATGTTATTTTCGAAATTTTATTTAATTGAAATAATAAATCATTAATTAATAGTGAGTATTGCAAATCACAGCAGGTACCATCCAGAAATGTATTCATGCTTTTATTTTTACATACTTTTTTTTACAACTTTTTTATAGCAGGTTTATTTACTATTATTTCTTCATTAGCGCTTAAATTAGAAGTTTTTCAAAACTCATTACTGTCCACTTAGACCATCGTTTTTAAAATAATCTACTTATATATTTTATCATTCTCTTTACCATATTTTCTATGTCCTTCTTTATCATCCACTTTACAATCTTTCATCATCCTATTCACCATTCTTCATCCTCTTCCGTTCCATTCTTCCCCGTCGATTTATCATTTATTTTGTCATTCTGTGTAATCATCATTCGATTTATCATTTACCTTATCATTCTGTGTAATCATCATTCGATTTATCATTTACCTTATCATTCTGTGTAATCATCATTCGATTTATCATTTACCTTATCATTCTGTGTAATCATCATTCGATTTATCATCTTTTGAAACTGTTTTTACTATACCCTTTACAAACTTAAAACATCTTTTCACTATTATCCTTTAGCATCTTCCATGACTCTCCTTATGATTATTTACCATCCCTTTTTAGTTTTTCACGATCCTTTACGTCACTTTTTACCATTTCTATATAATCCATAATTATTATCTCTACAATGTTCTTTATCATGTTTCCTAACCTCTTTAAACAACAATATTTAACATGAAACACATGTACACGTTATGTATTTAGCTTATCTATAAGTGTAACTTTCAGCAAACAGCCTATTCTTCATACACTTTAGCCAGTCTTTGTTTCTCGCTATAACTTCAACCACGCGTCTAAGTAAATTTCTAATATAATTTCAATAATTATTGTGAAGTATATTAAATACTTTCTGCAATTATTTAAAACTATACTTCTTTCAAATGCTTCAGACACGTGTTAGGCCCTATGATAGTGTCTGTCTGCCCTTGCGTGTGTGTGTGTGTGTGTGTGTGTGTGTGTGTGTGTGTGTGTGTGTGTGTGTGTGTGTGTGTGTGTGGTTGTGTGTGTGTGTGTGTGTGTGTGTGTGTGTGTGTGTGTGTGTGTGTGTGTGTGTGTGTGTATGTGTGTGTGTGTGTGTGGTTGTGTGTGTGTGTGTGTGTGTGTGTGTGTGTAAATGAACACAAGTGAACATTGTTTGAAACACAAGTGAACAATATTTGAAACATAAGTGAACAATGTCTTAAACACAAGCGAACAATGTTTTAAACACATACGAATAAAGTTTAAAACACAAGTGAACAATGTTTTAGGAACAAGGGAACAATGTTTTAATCACAAGTGTAACCTGTCCTAAACACAAGGGAACAATAATTTAAACACAAGTGTAACCTGTTTTAAACACAGGGGAACAATATTTTAAACACAAGTGACCAATGTTTTTAATACACTAAGGGAAAGATGTTTCTATAATAACATTTTCAATAATGATATTAACTAATAAAATATTCAAATAAAACAATGAATCCTATTGTTTGAAAATAAAATTAATAAATTGCTTTGTGCTATATTCAACAATCCATGTTTCACAAATATATGTCTAAATTAATTTATAAGCCTGGCATCCACTGGCCTCCACAGGGATTATGAGAAATTCATCATTTCACCGCCGAGGAATTTCAGTAATCTATTGATTCAAGTCGTAGGTAGGTTTGTGAACGAACAGAAAACCTGAAATACTCTGTGGAAGGGAAAATGCAGAAGGGAGACGCAAGGGAAATTCCGAATTCTCATATATGTTAAAATAAGACAAGGTATTGTCTACGAGTGGGAAAAAATGCTTTAGCATGTTACCGTACAACCCCTCCACCGCGCTGACCTCCACGTGACCCCTTTTTAGTTTAGAGCAATATTTATGACCCTACGCCACGCGATATAAATTTTACTGTCGAATTGAAAGGTTATCCAGATAATTGGGAAAACGTTTCCTTCATTAAATGTTTATTTAGGTTGTATTATGACGCAATAACTTACCCTGTGTTTTTTTTAATTGAGAATATCTTTAAACTCTATTATGACGTCATAACGAGCGGAAAGTTTTTTTTTTTTTTGATTGAACGAGTTTGTTCAAAATATTTTTAACATCTGCTTTTTTTTTACTTTACGTTAAATTTTTTCTACTAAACGTTCAAGGAAAAATATTTCCACTAGAAGCTCAGCTCTCTAGTTTAAATTTGCAGTAAAAAATTATTTAGAAGAAATATCATTTCAAAACAGAACCTAATTTTAGTGTCAAACTCAATTTTGAGGTCAAAGCTACACTTGTGGTGCGTATAACCACATCACATGCCTTAAAATAACATTGCTGTATTATTATTACCGACAGAAAGGTTTTCATTACAAATATTCATTGTGATCGTACAGGATGAAAAAAGGTACAGGATTTGTTCCTACACTAATACAGTTTCCGCTCAGCCAGTTTCTCATCAATAGTTTCCGCTCAACCAGTTTCTCATCAACATTTTACACTCAACCGGTTTCTCATCTACAGTTTCTCTCAACAATTCTCTCATTAACAATTTCCACTTAAAAAGATTCTCATCAACAATTTTCACTCAGCCAGTTTCTCATCAACAATTTTCAATCAACCAGTTTCTCAACCACAGTTTCCCCTCAACAAGTCTCTCAACAACAGTATCCAATCAACCACTTTCTCATCAACAATTTCCACTCAATCAGTTTCCCATCAACAATTTCCACTCAACTAGTTTCTCATCAACAATTTCCATTCAACCAGTTTCCCATCTACAGTTTCCCCTCAACAAGTTTCTCATCAACGGTTTCCTCTCAACCAGATTCTCAGCAACAATTTCCGCTCAAACACTTTTTCATCAACAGTTGTCAACCAGCATTTTGTCAACATTTCACATTCAACCGGTTTATCATCAGCAGTTTCCGCTCTCTATTCTTCCTATGCAAGCTTGCTTTTCACCTCTTTCAATCATCTCTTTTTCTCAGCTATCAAAGGTCCTCTACTCTTCACATTCTAAATCTATATTCTACTATTCCTTACAAAGTAAAATAGAAGTTGCATGCTCAGGTTACTTTTCTTTGACATTCCCAGCCTTTAGATATGCATTATTAAAAGGAGGATAATCTCGTGTATATCTTGGAGTAGATGTTATGGTTCAGTAAAAACTGAATATATTTTGTAAACTATATGTCACATAACTAGAGAATAAAAATACGGTACAACTCACAAATATAAATTTTTTTATTTCATACGCGTTTCAACGACTAATTTGTCGTCATCCTCAGTGAAGATACACAAATTAAATTAACTAAAAAAATATTAAACATAACCTATATAGATTTATTACAATAAAAATATTGAAAAGAACCCCAATACCACAAAAATAATCAAAAATAACAAATAAGACAAGTTACTTAAGATTAAACCCTTATGTACATTTCGATGACCATGTCATCATCATCAGAGGGTCTAGTTACAAAACACAATCTAGCACACAAGAAGTTACAAACTAGAATGATACCAATCGTTCTCCGCGGTCTCTATATATAGGCGTGAGGTAAGCTCCGCCCCCTCTCCGCCCTCGACCGACAAATAACGATCGGCCATCAGGAACCAAATAGGTTATGTCAAAAATTACATTATAATAATACATATGTAATAAAAACTACAGCAATAACAATTAATAAACTAAAAGTAATTAAAACATCGTAATTTGAAGAAAGCTATTTAAGTAAAGTATATAATGGTGAGTAAGGAATAGGTCCTTTATCTGCATTCATTAATTTACAATTTGATTTGACTATAAAAACACTTTCATAACTATTAAGCAACTTTTTTGAGTTTATACATTTAGCTAAAATAACATTTTTATCTAAATCATGCTGATTACTAAGGACATGTTCTGCTACACTTGATTTTTCAGGTCTATCATATTTAATATGGGCAAGATGTTCTTTAAATCTGGTTACAATTTTTCTTTTACTTTGACCTATATACATCTCGTTACAAGTACTACAAATTATCTTATAAATACCTGATTTTTCCAACATTGGAATTTTATCTTTCGGGTTACACAATAAATGCTTGAGTTTATTTTGAGTTTTATAGGCTATCTTAACATTTACCTTTTTAAAAATAGAGTCTAACCCTTTTGTTAAAATATTATCGAAAGGTAAACTAATAAAAGTACATTTTTTAACTTCTTTTTGAAGAGTGGTAGTTGTGTTCAAAACATATTTTAATCTTTGTTTTCTAACAATATTATCTATAATTTTAGCATCAAAATCGTTATATCTAGCCACTCCTTTGATATAATTAATTTCCTTATAAAAACGTCTAGGACTAAGTGGTACATTGATAGCTCTGTTAACCAAACTGTTAAATGCTGCTATTTTATGTGTATAACAATGGTTGGAACTATTTAAAATATATCTGTTATTGTTAGTAGGTTTCCTGTAAATATCAAATTCAATTTTTTCATGATTTTTAATACACAGAATATCTAAAAATGGTAAACGATTATTAGTTTCTAATTCATAAGTAAACTTAATGGAACTATGTATACTATTAAGTTGGTTTACAAAAACATCAACATTACATTTACTGCTATCAAAGATCGCAAAAACATCGTCAACATATCTTAACCAAATCCTAGGAAAATAAGTAATACTATTCTTTAAGTTTTCTCCAAATCTGCTCATAAAAAGCTCAGCAATGAAAGGAGACAAACTGTTACCCATAGCAGTTCCATCACATTGTTTATAAAATTCATTATTAAATTTAAAGAAATTTTGGTACATACATATTTCAGTTAATTTGACATATTCGTTTATTTTAATAGGTTCGATGTTGTTTTCTTTTAAAAAATCTTCAACAAACAATATAGTTTCTTTAACAGGAATGCTAGGAAACAACGAACTTACATCAAAAGATACCATAATATCAGTACTACTAAGTTTTATATTCTTAACCTTGTTGACAAATTCTATGTTATTTTTAATAGGAAACATACCACGTTTTTCTTTTAAAGAAGTAAATTTATAGGCTAACCATTTTGATAAAAGGTAGGTTGGGGAATCAATCCCAGAAACTATAGGTCTCATTGCTTTCCCTTCCTTGTGGATTTTTGGAAGGCAATATAACCTAGGTATAACAGGATTAGAAATTTTAAATTTATAAATATCTTTCTTAGGAATGACTGAACTACAATTCTTAATAGTATCGTTTGTAACTTGAACAAACTTATTTAGTGGGTTTTTAACAATTTTCTGATAAGGGCCTTCTTCTAACATTTTAGTTACTCTATTGACATAATCGTTCTTATGTAAAACTACTACTATTATTTTCCTAGGATTTGGTTAAGATATGTTGACGATGTTTTTGCGATCTTTGATAGCAGTAAATGTAATGTTGATGTTTTTGTAAACCAACTTAATAGTATACATAGTTCCATTAAGTTTACTTATGAATTAGAAACTAATAATCGTTTACCATTTTTAGATATTCTGTGTATTAAAAATCATGAAAAAATTGAATTTGATATTTACAGGAAACCTAACAACAATAACAGATATATTTTAAATAGTTCCAACCATTGTTATACACATAAAATAGCAGCATTTAACAGTTTGGTTAACAGAGCTATCAATGTACCACTTAGTCCTAGACGTTTTTATAAGGAAATTAATTATATCAAAGGAGTGGCTAGATATAACGATTTTGATGCTAAAATTATAGATAATATTGTTAGAAAACAAAGATTAAAATATGTTTTGAACACAACTACCACTCTTCAAAAAGAAGTTAAAAAATGTACTTTTATTAGTTTACCTTTCGATAATATTTTAACAAAAGGGTTAGACTCTATTTTTAAAAAGGTAAATGTTAAGATAGCCTATAAAACTCAAAATAAACTCAAGCATTTATTGTGTAACCCGAAAGATAAAATTCCAATGTTGGAAAAATCAGGTATTTATAAGATAATTTGTAGTACTTGTAACGAGATGTATATAGGTCAAAGTAAAAGAAAAATTGTAACCAGATTTAAAGAACATCTTGCCCATATTAAATATGATAGACCTGAAAAATCAAGTGTAGCAGAACATGTCCTTAGTAATCAGCATGATTTAGATAAAAATGTTATTTTAGCTAAATGTATAAACTCAAAAAAGTTGCTTAATAGTTATGAAAGTGTTTTTATAGTCAAATCAAATTGTAAATTAATGAATGCAGATAAAGGACCTATTCCTTACTCACCATTATATACTTTACTTAAATAGCTTTCTTCAAATTACGATGTTTTAATTACTTTTAGTTTATTAATTGTTATTGCTGTAGTTTTTATTACATATGTATTATTATAATGTAATTTTTGACATAACCTATTTGGTTCCTGATGGCCGATCGTTATTTGTCGGTCGAGGGCGGAGAGGGGGCGGAGCTTACCTCACGCCTATATATAGAGACCGCGGAGAACGATTGGTATCATTCTAGTTTGTAACTTCTTGTGTGCTAGATTGTGTTTTGTAACTAGACCCTCTGATGATGATGACATGGTCATCGAAATGTACATAAGGGTTTAATCTTAAGTAACTTGTCTTATTTGTTATTTTTGATTATTTTTGTGGTATTGGGGTTCTTTTCAATATTTTTATTGTAATATATTGTACCACTGTGCTCTTGATATTGTGTATTATCATGGCTTCCCGGTCAACTGAGCAAAACCTTTTTAGTAAGTTAAGTTTAAAAATAAGTTCATTACAAGTAGATATCGGTTTTTTGAAAAAATGTCAACGTTTTAAAGTTTTTCCTAAATTTATAAACGGTTTCCGCATTAATCTTAATAATTCACGTACCAAGAGAGTTATCGAATTTGCGAAACTCAAATGGTTAAAATTAGAAATTAAATATCTTTATAGTAAATTAGCTAATTTAGAATTAAAAAAGTACAATTTACACCTCAAATTAGCAAAGGATAGTAACGCTATTGTTTGGAATAATTTTTGTAGAAAAATGTATGTAATAAATAAGCATAAAATTGATTGTAAAGTTAAAAATCTGGATAAGAAATTTGTAGCAATTAGTAAACATTTAAATTTGGATGAAATAGGTAATAATAATAAAAACCCTACCTGTCCGCTAGTTCGTAATGAATCTAGCCAAACTTTTAATAGAGAAGAAATTAATTTATTAAGTAAAGGGTTAAATTTTGCACATTGTAATTACACTAACAAAACTGTAGTTGATATAGTAGCTAATATAGAAAGTAGTATTTCTAATTTAAAAGAGTCAGATAAAAATTACATAAGAAACGCCTGTAAAATTAAAATGGAAAATAATATTCGTATGGCCAATAAACCGGCTAATGTTAAAAATAATTTTGAGTTAGTTAAAGGTCTTTGTAACAAAGATTGTTATTATTTAAAAGCTGATAAGGGTAATACAATTGTAGTTTTAGATAAGAACGATTATGTCAATAGAGTAACTAAAATGTTAGAAGAAGGCCCTTATCAGAAAATTGTTAAAAACCCACTAAATAAGTTTGTTCAAGTTACAAACGATACTATTAAGAATTGTAGTTCAGTCATTCCTAAGAAAGATATTTATAAATTTAAAATTTCTAATCCTGTTATACCTAGGTTATATTGCCTTCCAAAAATCCACAAGGAAGGGAAAGCAATGAGACCTATAGTTTCTGGGATTGATTCCCCAACCTACCTTTTATCAAAATGGTTAGCCTATAAATTTACTTCTTTAAAAGAAAAACGTGGTATGTTTCCTATTAAAAATAACATAGAATTTGTCAACAAGGTTAAGAATATAAAACTTAGTAGTACTGATATTATGGTATCTTTTGATGTAAGTTCGTTGTTTCCTAGCATTCCTGTTAAAGAAACTATATTGTTTGTTGAAGATTTTTTAAAAGAAAACAACATCGAACCTATTAAAATAAACGAATATGTCAAATTAACTGAAATATGTATGTACCAAAATTTCTTTAAATTTAATAATGAATTTTATAAACAATGTGATGGAACTGCTATGGGTAACAGTTTGTCTCCTTTCATTGCTGAGCTTTTTATGAGCAGATTTGAAGAAAACTTAAAGAATAGTATTACTTATTTTCCTAGGATTTGGTTAAGATATGTTGACGATGTTTTTGCGATCTTTGATAGCAGTAAATGTAATGTTGATGTTTTTGTAAACCAACTTAATAGTATACATAGTTCCATTAAGTTTACTTATGAATTAGAAACTAATAATCGTTTACCATTTTTAGATATTCTGTGTATTAAAAATCATGAAAAAATTGAATTTGATATTTACAGGAAACCTACTAACAATAACAGATATATTTTAAATAGTTCCAACCATTGTTATACACATAAAATAGCAGCATTTAACAGTTTGGTTAACAGAGCTATCAATGTACCACTTAGTCCTAGACGTTTTTATAAGGAAATTAATTATATCAAAGGAGTGGCTAGATATAACGATTTTGATGCTAAAATTATAGATAATATTGTTAGAAAACAAAGATTAAAATATGTTTTGAACACAACTACCACTCTTCAAAAAGAAGTTAAAAAATGTACTTTTATTAGTTTACCTTTCGATAATATTTTAACAAAAGGGTTAGACTCTATTTTTTAAAAAGGTAAATGTTAAGATAGCCTATAAAACTCAAAATAAACTCAAGCATTTATTGTGTAACCCGAAAGATAAAATTCCAATGTTGGAAAAATCAGGTATTTATAAGATAATTTGTAGTACTTGTAACGAGATGTATATAGGTCAAAGTAAAAGAAAAATTGTAACCAGATTTA
>JBAIZL010000007.1:18718014-18878014 GCA_036971475.1 Prosapia bicincta | reverse complement strand
CAGAAGTTCATATAAAAGTCAATTAATTAACCACTTAATATTAATTATAGGCATTTTAGCATTAAAAATTATAGATCCTTGGATCAACTCTATTCGCCTTCGTGCCTCCCAGTGCAGCTGTGTTACACTCTCCGTACCCAAGATACTTTGTCGATCTTCCACTACATCACGGGGTCATCATTGCATAATAGAGCCATGTTTCCTGCCAAAATATACCAGAGAAGACACTGATGAAGAGCACATAGCGATCAAAAACGTTCTGTCTCAGTAAGTTTTAACAAATTTACAAAATTTAAAGTTCGGATAGTCATAATTTATTGTTTAAATGGTTAATAATATACCAGTCTTATATGCTGCAAGGTGTAGATTATAAAGATGTTTTCCAATTTTGTGAATGAACGTCAACTGTGACAGAAATATACATTTGTAGTGAGTTCGTGGGTCGGAGAGATGCGAGGGCCGATAGACTTGCAAGAGCTGGACGTTCGCTACAGTCAGTTACTCTTCTATCTTAAGTCGGATATAAACATTTATCAAAAAGCAAAATACAGACTTTCGGGAGGGCTGCTACTGGAGGCAAGAGATGGATGACGCTTACTAAAAGTGCCATTCCCAGCAGCACTCTGTCAAGCAGTGTCGCCGTCACTAGATCCAGGATGAAAACCGAATATGACTATCTACAGAGCTATCTGCAACAGATCGGACTCGCGGATTCCCTGATCTTCCTATTGTGCAAGAATGGATACGACCGACCTCTTGTTTGTATATAGTGATTTGGAGGAGGACGACACAGTAGAGGGATGGACACAGCACCTAATGCCAAACAGCCAAGAACGGGCGTTGGATAGAAGACACATCTAGTTGTAGAAAGTCTTGTCCCGTTATCGTCCGAAATGTCACAACTGCTGAGCTTTGTAGAGGATCCGGATTTTGACGTGTTGTCAATAAGGTGCATGGGATCCTTCAAGCACTGTTGATATTATTTATTTGGGTTTGTTCTTTAAATTTGTAATAAATTACGTTTAAGTATTAATCATTCAGTACACAATGACGCTTAAAAAGATTTTAGGTCTTGGTATACGCATTCAAGTGAAATATAGATATGAAATTTATTTAAAAAGTTATTACAGCACATGTAATATAAAGCATGCAAATGTTTTTCTTAAATTTGCCTTTTGCTTCGATTAGTACAACTTCTTAAGATAATAAGATCATATTATTTGCCTTATTCTTTACTTTTGTTAAGTTTTAAATTTATAAAATCACATTTCGCTAGTAAATGTTTTTAAGGTTAGTCTAATAACATGGTGTGCGTTCAATAAATCGGCGTCGAACAAATCTTCTGACAGGAGGTGTGAATTGAACCAGATGGGAGTTAATTCTGTTCACATTAAAAATTTGTGTCACCAGGTTGAGATTTATTTTTAATGTTCTTGAGTCACCGTGAAACGATGGGGTTTATCTTAATCTGTTTAACCTTATTTCAAACTAAGACAGGTTTTAAACGCCACTTATTACTAGTCTTCATTACCACAATGGCAACATCTTGTAGAATTCTTCAATAATGTCGTACATTCTAGTGTATTTTTGTATTATTATATATTACCGTTATAGACCTTTTTGTCTATATTTTAGACTCTTTAAGTTATTTATGTCAAATATCATTGTTGTTCTATAAAATAATTACCTAATTTTGTAAATATTTCTGTTGTCTTGTCAATTGGAAATTACATTGTCTACTGAAGACTACGAATATTAATGTTGTATTAGGATTGTTAACACGTTTTTAAACTAATTTTTGTAAATATTTCTGTTGTTTTGTCGTATGGAAAATTCATTATCTACTGAAGACTACGAATATAAATGTTGTATTAGGATTGTTAACACATTTTTAAACTAATTTTTGTAAATATTTCTGTTGTTTTGTCGTATGGAAAATTCATTATCTACTGAAGACTACGAATATTAATGTTGTATTAGGATTGTTAACACGTTTTTAAACTAATTTTTGTAAATATTTCTGTTGTTCAGTCGAATGGAAAATTCATTATCTACTGAAGACCACGTATATTAATATTGTATTAGTACGTTTGTGTATACACAAGAAACATGTTATAACTTTATTAAGTAATATTAAAAATTCAACACCGTCCATAAAACTTTATTCCGATAATGACTTGATGAAATTTTCATTTTTATGGGCAATTCAAAAACATTGTGAATGTAACAATATTAAAACCATTATGTCGAGTGCTTCTAAAGTCATTTCCCTTTTAACGGGTTCTCAAATTTTATAGCGTGTTTTAAAAAACGTTAAACACAAAATTAAGTAAGTCATTACGATAGCAGTGAGCGGGTGAAGCGAGAACATTGTCGCCCCGTAATTGCTCACTCGCATGCTATCCGACAGGCAATGTATAATAAATGCAAGCGTAAATAACGGATAGTGCCGTGAGCTAAAGACATTCAAGCGGTAACTTGTTAAACAAAAGTGGAGTAAACTGTTTTATTATTCATGCGGTAAAAATTTAGTGAAACGTGACGTCAGTGGGAGAGGAACGCCGAGGTGACGGGTATTTCTTATTTTCGGAACACCTGGGAAGCAGATGTTTTTGATAACAGGATTTGTATAGATATGATAATCATTAAGACGAGGGATAAGGACGGTCTTCTGGTTACGAAATTTCGTTACGGTTCATAGGCTGGCTTAATTCGCAACACCTCAACTGGTTTGTATGGACGACCGGCTACCCTACCATGCAACCACAATGCTTATCTCGTTTAGCGTGACATCCGGAGAACCGGTAAGGGGTGCTTTCATTTCTTAGCCACCACAAGAATGCGGTATTAAAACAGCTGACTGAAAAATACTTTGTGTAAATATATACACGAAAAACTGACATATCTTTGCTCAAACTATAACGCAATTTAAAATCCATATTAAAGGACCTTATAAGCCAGATGTGGCGATAATATCTTAATAATTATCAAAATAGAAAGAAAATAGGTAAAATATTATACTCATTTTCTGAAAAACACGAAAGATATTAATAATATGAGAATTATAATAAATATACACAACTTTTCACAATATAATTATTTGATTACAACTCTTATTCAGAGTTTATTTAAAATTGAAAAAAATAAGTTGCTGCACTCGGGGGACAGAAGTGGAAACGTTTATAGCGACGTTTGCAAAAATTTAAATTGAGAAAAGCATTTAATTTTGCGTAATGAGAAATTATTGAGAAAAGTTGAGCCTTTCCGTGGCTCAGCATTGAACAATGCACTGGTCTAGTTCGAAATGAGTTTGATGAAAAATATCAGTAAGTACTGGTTTGTTTGCCAAGTAACACCAAAAGTAATAACGAGAAATTTTTTAAATAATAATCAAAAGATTGTTTTTTATGAGTTTTTTTTCAAAAATTGGTTAAACTAATTGTTATCGCTATATACAATTATTTGTATTGAGATTTAAGTAAAATTAAAATAAAAATTAAAGTACAAAAATTAAATAAATTAATATATTTAATAACTGACCAAAACTATTTAATAATAACCTTCTTCCGAAACAACGTTCAATAAATAAAGTAATATAACCTGCGAGTTAAACAGCTGTTCTACAACATAACCTATAACAATATCAGCTGTTACATGAAATCTTATATTATCATTTAATGCACTTTGAGGTGACTCAGAGCGTAACATGACGGAATTATACTGTCCCGAAATTGTATGTTTATATTCAAGCAATATATTTTTGTAGGCGTCGCTATAAACGTTTTATTGTCAGACGTGGTGTACTAGTGTGTGGCCTATTTCTTGGTTATATAACCCCCCAATCTGGACTATTAATTATAAAACAAAATTAGAATTGATAGAAGCTGCTGCTTTAAACCTTTTGTAATTAATAGTTAACTACTTCAAATTCCCAATACAAATATTAATGTAGCTAATTCATAAAATTATACAGGTATCTTGTGCTTTAGATTACAACTCATTGTACACTGTAATCTACATTGTGTATAATTTGTATACAATGTAAATAAATAAAACCTCCTAACAATAAAACATTTTATTTAAATCTTTATGAACTACACGGAAGTTATTCTTGTCATAACTTCCTCTGAAGTTATTTCCGCGAAATTTATATAATTGTTAAATGAAACGTTTTTGGGGTTAGGAGGTTTTATCTATTTTAAAAATTAAAAAAAAAAATACATAATTCACAGTTGCTCCAAGCTCTTACATTATAGCTACATCAACAAATAATGATGACTTGGTCATCGAAATGTATAAGGTTAAACTATATGACACTGTCAATAACAAATAAAAGACCTAAACAAAACTCACAAATTAATCATTCATCTAATCAAACGCGTTTCAATGACAAAGTCATCATCATCAGTGAGTGTTGCTACTACAGAGTTTAACTTACAACTGCTACAGTTTGAGTAAGTTAGAGTTTGTAGTAGCAACACTCACTTTATGATGATGACTTTGTCATTGAAACACGTCTGAGTAGATGAATGATTAATTTGTGAGTTTTGTTTAGGTCTTTTATTTGTTGTTAACATAACCTCACAAGCTAAGCTCAAAGAATAGTTGCATAATATATATATATATATATATATATATATATATATATATATATATATTTACAGAGTCTTAGTCTTATATATACACATATATGTATATATATAAATATATATATATATAATGTTTATATATTTATTTACTGATAGGTATTCCTTCACGATAATACTCCAGATAATAGCTATTCATCATATATTTATTTATTTATATATATGATTCTGTAAATATACAGGTATTACACATTAACATGTGTTGGGGTAATGGATGTATTGTTAACTGTGTTTTTTATTATTGTCACACTTTTATTAAATTTTAACCTTCGGTAACTTTAACGAAGATCAAACAAAAAATCTAAAATTTAATTGTAATTAAACACTGAACTTGTCATTAAATATTTAATTACAATTTAATTAAAACCTCCTGTTCCATACTGAAGTACACAAGTTCGAACGTAATATAAAAGGAAGTAGAATTACCTTTGTTAATCGATTGAAATCTAGGGAACAGAAATGGATAAAGGTGAGATAGTAATTCTAATTTGTCAAATGCATGATAGGTACCTTTTGTGTCATACCTTTTGAAAAAATAGTCATTTTACACATAGCCTTTTTTGAAAAAAGGTCTTGGATTGTTCTGCTTTTTCTTATACCTTGTCCGTTGATAACCTTTGTCCATTGGCTAATAAAAAGGTTGTAATTATATTTGCAGAATACCTGAACAGTAGGGCAGAAACGAATCCTAACATGAGCAGTAGCTATGGCACCATGATGTCTCTAACAAGTCCCAAAGTACGGTCAATTTTACCTTCAATTATCAACTGAGCATGCTATATATATTGTGGGCTTTTTAATAAGCCACACCTGACCTTTATAAATAGCTACGTTTCCTTCTTTTCCTATTTAATCCCATCTCCTTACACAACGGACGGATTAATTCTTCTTAGTTAACGACACGGTCGGTCACAATATGACAATAAGCCTATGTAAGTCCACAATTCAAAAGTTTCACATTTTTTTAATATCCGGAGTCAGTAATCTCTGTCAGATTTATAGAGTTAGGATTAAACCGCTCGAGGTAAATATGCACTTCTAGTTACTGAACAATCATTTAGTCATTCTATTTTCTACATGTTTCCTTTTTTAGGAACCATCTTTAGTTTACATTTGATTAGATTCTGTTATATAATCACAGAGTACTATTGGTATTTTTGGTTTTCTGATTTTTTGTTCAACCGTCCACTTGGTTTAGAGTTTCTTTGGGTGAAGCACTTAAATTTATAATTTCAAAGATTACTTTCGAATTACAGCGCTGTATAAAAGTCCCAGAAACATTTCACTGCACGTTTAAATCAATGATTTTACTTAAATAGCTTTAACCCGATTTACAATAACCATTTACATACGCTTTCATCACATGATTCTTAACAACAACTTAAAGCAACTGTGGCGTAAATGTTTATATTAATTAAAACAACCTCTCACCACAAATTCAACAAATTTTATAGGTGAAAATAAAATTTGTTGAATTTGTGGTGAGAGGTTGTTTTAACTAATATAAACATGATTCTTAAGTTTTCTTTGTGTTGTTTGCCTGGATTTGCCTTGATAAGTTTTATATACTTCTAGCTTTTCATGAAGCTTTCGCATTTTCCAGTGGTATATGAGTTTTAATTACTGTATCTGCGTTATTGCAACTCTGCTGGTATTTTATCAATAAATACACAAAAACCTCTTAACCACAAACCTTCTTTATTTTACCCTTATGTACATTTCACTCACTAAGTAACCATCCTCAGAGGGATAACATACAGAGACTGTCTTTGTATATTTCCCGTCTGAGGATGGTTACATGGTAACTGAAATGTACGTAAGGGTAAAATAAAGAAGTTTGTGGTTAAAGGGTTTTTGTGTATTTATTATGAAATTCAACCACAGTATATTCCTAATAAATATTATTGGTATTTTAACATTTTGTAACAAATTAAAACTATATGCACCAACTCTACCCATAAAGTTTAGACTCTAGAATTTAATATTATGGTTACCTTTAGCCTTGTTTTAAATGCAGTGAATAAAAAATAGATATATTACGTAAATACAGTTTAAACTGATAAAATCTACTAATTTCGTATCAAATATGTTATCTTGTGTAAAATAATAAATAAATAATTTAGGTTTAAATAATTAAAAACATTTTATCTAACTGGCTACCATTCATTCGTTATTTCCTAATGGCATTCCTTACACTTGTAGCTTACATAAACTAATAAAAATGTACCATAAACTGACAAACATAAAATCATATTAGAGATAATAATTAATTACTGGATTAACCACGTGTAAACAAAGTAAATTTGAACTTGGTTACACGTTGGAGAAATGTTTGGGAAATTGTTTAGCGTGTTCGCTTACCGCATCAACGGAGTTCTACTGCAGTCAAAGGAAACCTACCGAGCACGATGTGCGAAGACTAATTACAGGCGGATATATTATGTAAGAGGCAGGGATTTTAACAGTTTATAGGAAATTCGAAACAGAGCCTAGAGCTCCGTTATATTTATCGTATGTACAGTATATATAAACTAGTAACAATAACAAAAAGTAAGAAATGTTGCTTAATACTGTTATATTTCAGTATTAGATTTCAAAAGGACCGACGTAAAAACAAGGTTAGTTTATTTTAATAAAATATAACATAAAACAATTTCTATCTAATCGAGAATAGGGAATCATTAATATATATATATATATATATATATATATATATATATATATATATATATATTTATATATAATAAATTAGAGGGGGTAAACTCTAATAAATATTATATAGGTCAAACCAAGAAAACACTAAAAGAAAGATATAAACAACTTTTAAATGCTAATACAATTATATATAAATCAAACTTTGCAAATCATTATAAACAATAATAACCACAAATTTCCAAACATAGATATTATGAAAATTATAAAAGATATTAATAAATGACTAGAATATGAATCATTCGAAATATGTAAATATTGTAATAGTAAAAATTTAATAAATGAAATAATACAAATAGGATCCTAATTTACTACTATATTCAATGTCAATAATGTTACGGCAAAAAAATAAACTAGGAAATTTGTAATAAAATTGGTAACAATTGTTACTTGTAATAATTTGGCAATGATTCTTATTCTAATTTAACATATGTTTTATAACTTGGATTATTGCATTATTCATTTCTGATGGAATTGTTACTATTTGCTTTGAATAATAAAAATTAATAAATATTTCTTGTAATTGGTTATCCTTAGTTGTTTTGATTTCTATACAAGAAAACATATTTTATACACACACACACACAGACACACACAAATATATATATATATATATATATATATATATATATATATATATATATATATATATATATATATATATATATATATATATATATATATATATATATATATTGTGTACCGCTATAAATAAATTTAAAGAAAATGACCAAGAAAAGGTAAGAATTAATGCAACAAATGAAATAACTAAATTAAAAAAAAAACATAATATTTATAAAATAAAAAATTATCAAAATAAAAATTAATATATACAATTTAATAATCTAAAATAAATATTACAAAATAATAACTTATGTACAATAAAAGCAGATAAAAGTAATACTGTAGTGGTAATAAACAAACAAGATTGCATAAACAAAAATGAAAAATATATTGTAGATAATATGTTTATAGAACTGAAAAAAGATCCCATGGATAGATACAAAAATGAAATAAAAGGTATTGTGAAGAATTCTTATGTATTATTTAATCCGGAAATCAATAACATAAATGATAACCCTAAAATACCATTATTAAATGGTATTATAAAATTACATAAAGTAAATAATGCAATTAGACCGCTTATTAATTTTAAAAGTGCACCTTCATATAAAATATCTAAAATTCTTGCCAAACAGTTAAAAGACAAAATGAAATTAAATAACAATCATAATATAAAAAATACTTATCACCTTATAGAGAAAATTAAAAATATAAAAGTAGGCCATAATAGCAAATTAATATCATATGATATAAAAGACATGTATACCAATATACCTTTAATGAAAACATATAAAATAATAAAAATAAATTAAATATGTATACAAAAAAGAAATTGATAAAATAATTAATGTACTTAAAATAATATTAAAACAAAATTACTTTTGCTATAATAACAAAATATACAGACAAGAAGACGGCTTGGTAATGGGTTCACCACTATCCAGCATCATTTCCGAAATATTTTTGCAATATATTGATGAAGAAATAATAAAAATTATTGAGAAATATGATAATAATGGACAATGGTATAGATATGTAGATGACGGCCTGTACATTTCTACAAATAATGCATTAAATTTAAACCTAATAATTACCGAAATAAATAATATACACAATAAAATACAGTTTAATTACGAAATAGAAAAACTTAATGCTATAAATTTCTTAGATATCACCATTTATAAGGAAAATATTAAATTAAATTTTACAATATTTAGAAAACCCACTCAAACAGTAAAAATAATACCTAATCATTCAAACCACCCGTACAATCAAAAAATGGCATGCTTCTATAATTTGTTATACAGAATGAACCGAATTCCATTAAACCCGATAAATAAATTGAAAGAACTAAACATTATTCAACAAATAGCAATACAAAATGGATATAAAAATGAAACCATTAATAAATTGAATAATAAAATCCTTAAAAGAATGGATAATAATATAAATAAAAATTATTATTCAAATACTAAAGAAATTATTTGGTCCAAATTCTTATTTACCGTTTAAGAAATCAAACCAATTATAAAACTATTTAAAGACACTAATGTCAAAATAGCTTATTACACTAATAACACAGTTAATAATATAATAAATACAAACATTAAAATAAATAAAACTAATATAAATGGCGTATATAGTATTAACTGTACAACATGTCAAAAATGTTATATAGGACAAACAAAAAAGAAAATAAAAGACCGTTACAAAGAACATTTAAATGCATTTAAAAATCACATATTTATAAATCTAATCTTGCAACACACTGTATAGAAAGAAATCATGATTTTCCAGATATTAGTAATATGAAATTAATTAAACACGTACAAAAAGGCTTAAAAATGATTTAATAGAAAACTTAGAGATATATAAAAATAAAATTAAGAACACACTAATAGAGGAACAAGTCCAGATTAAATCAAAACATAATACAATCTTTAGTATATTCGATGACATTTTAAAAATAAAAGATTAGGACAAATGGAAATATTAAAGTATATTTATGTAACAGATAAGATAACTGATACCGTTTACTGAGCATAGTACAATTATATTCATCAGTCTTACTCTAGTCACATAACTAGACAGTGATTTATAAATTTTGAAAATGCTAATAATGTAAATTAGCGAAAAGTTTCAATCAACAAAAAAGTGAAGTAATACTTGTATATTCTTGTTTATGAAAATTATTTTATTTCATTTTATATATATATATATATATATATATATATATATATATATATATATATATATATATATATATACATCTATTAGTGCAAGAATATTAGATTACACCTTCCTTCGGCGTCGACATTAAGCGAGCTCTCTTCCACGCTTCCTCGTTCGTGTTCTGAGACATAGGCCTAGTCATCTTAATAAAGAGCTATTCCGTTACAACTCTCTTGATATCCCTTTTTGCACCACGAGTGAGTCGTCAAATAACGGACGGAGATTTCCTCGCTGCACGGAAGAGTAAAGAGAAGTCCTTTAAAGGAGGATGTTATTTTACCGAAAACCCCGAAATACAATATTGTTTTGAAGTACGGATAACAACTATAAATTTAGTCGTATATATTTTGTAATGTTTATTTTATCTATTTATTGTTACAATGTATACTTTTTATTCGGCTATAAGCTCTCACTGTTACACGCAGTGTACTAAATTCACTAATGAACATTATTCAAGTTATTTCACGTATCAGCTGTGGCCCATGTACCCATTGCACCTCGCGTTTGTACCCCTATCACGTAGAAGGCATAATTTTTAAGCTATTTTACACTATAACTGCACTTACTAGATTTTATTAAAGATGTCTGCGTGTCGGGACATTAATTAGATTGTGTTGTTATGTTGGTCACACTTCCGTCCCAGGTGATGGCTAGCCTGACTCGTCTGGACGTGCGTTGAATGATCACGTGGCCGTTCTTCCAACAATACACGTCATCAAGTGTTCCCGTACACAAATTATAATTTAATTCGTTTTTGTTAATCTAAAACGGAACCTGGAAATTAGTTTTCTTAATGGTTCTACTATTTATGAGAGAATTGGTCTATAATTGATAGGCTAATATCAGATTAAATCTGTCAATATATTAACCTGAAATTTTAAAGAGTTCATATCAACTTTATTATGTTTCGATACTTTTTTATATACAATTTTATTAATTTATATTACTTTATAAATTATTTGAATGATTTGTACGATGAAATAAAAGGTTATTTATTCTAACATTTTGCCTCAAAACCTGATGCAATGTAAACCGTTTTGCAAAAACAATCTGAACTATTTCTTCAACAATTTAACAATGTCTTTAACAATTTAATTAGGTTACAGATTAATTATGGTAGAACCAAATTGTAGTCTATTTGTAGTTCTGCCATCAGTTATGTTGAACAGAATACTTGAAGGGGTTAAAACCTATGGGGTTTGCTACCAATTTACATCAGAGCTAAGTGCTTTCTAAAAATGGTTATATTAGACGAAAATATATTTTTACAAAAATTTTTTTTTAAAATACGATTCATTATTGCTATTGTAATTTCATTGGTACTCAAGTAATGACGTGGTTTAAAATTGTATTACACATATTAACTAATATAACTAATAAACCTGTTTGAATTGTTTTTCATAAATTCAAAACATTTTCGAAGAGTACATCATTTGCCATTACATAAATTGATAATTTATTAATAATTAATGCCCTAAATAGTAAAGGTTTCTAATTTGAATTTAAAAACATTAAAATAAAACAAGAATTTATATAAATCATGAAATATTCTTTACTGTAAAGTTGACTTTATTCCTTTCAATAAATCAAAATGTTTACAATCGAGCCTTTTCATTCAAATACGTTTTAATGCTATTGGTTTTATATTAAGGGTAAAGCCCTATCTTAAACAGAGGCTCCAAAGGCAATACAAACACAATTATAAGCTTCTACATCGATTATCAAAGCAATCAGGATGCCTCTGACGTCATTAACTAGGTGGGAATTTGTGTTTGAACGTTTATGGTGGGTTGATAACATAGGTGTGTATTTGTTTAGTGAGCAATTTAAATGGTAATGAAACTTCAGATAACTAATTTTAAAGTGTAAAATACATTTTTAATCCAAAATCATCTATAAAAATAATATTCCAAGTCTTTCTACTTACGGTTAATTATCTAACACCATTAGAGAAGAGGTTCGTCATGGGAATTAGGATCGAATGTATGGATGGACAAAGGAATGCTATATATATATATATATGATACTAGGGATATAATAAACACAGAAATATTTTCCAAAAAATTTAATGATTACATATCATTGTCGTCTTAAATTTAAAACACTATTAATAATGACGTTAAGTAACGGAAAAAGCCTGACTAAAAATATTGAATAGAGACCCAACCAACAACAATGTAATAGCACAGAATGTACTAATATAATATTTTGTTTTATGGCCGATTGTGATAAATTTTCATACTTGATGACAGAATGAATGTCAAGACGTAGTCTTTTCACAAATTTTCAATATAAAACATTATTAGAATTTTAACTTCAACAGGGTTTATTGTTGGACAATATATATACATATATATATATATATATATATATATATATATATATATATATATATATATATATATATATATGTCATATATAAATATATGTATATTTATAAAGCAGTGTTTTTAAGATGATAAAATCTTGGTCAAAAACATGTTTTAAGGCTGAATCGTAGTCAAGACTAGAAACCATGCCCCGTGCCTGTGTTATTGCGGAAACATTCTAAATAGGGCCTACAGCCCAAAAGTCAAAGTTAAAAAAATAACAGTTAAAACTTTGAAAGAATTGAAATACATGAACGAATAACAAAGGTATATGACACTAACATGAGATGTTAGTGAAAGAAGAGGATATGAGGGGGAAAGTATTTACTAAAGAAGAAGAGGAAGATAAACTAAATATCTGTGTACAGTGGTATATGAAGATAGTGCACAAAATCTATCTATTTTCCTGTTTTGCTTTTCCTAATGCACATAATGATATTTTTCATTAAGTTTAGTTCTTTAGGTTTCGCCAGCATATTCCTTACTTATATTACCACCTTTTTTAAAATTAGTTTCCTTAAGCTTCGTGATAATCCCTCAACATAACGTGCTGCAGAACATTAAAAAATAACAGTAGCATTTCTTTTTATTCATATACAGAAAAATATTTATTTTCTTGTTTAGATACATTTTTTAATGCTTCATGGTCGACTTGTTCACGTGTATTATTTTTATTACAATTTACTTAACAGCCTCATCATTAATTTAGTCACACGTTGATTTTTTTTTATTTTACCGATGTAAACTAGATACAAATAAATAAATAAAATACGATAAAGATAATGACAAAATGAATGTAAATATCAAAATTCCACTAGAAACATTCTACTGACCACAAACATACGAAAAATCTCAAAGTAAAAAATACATGCAATAATGTAAAAAATAATATTATTGTGTATATAATAATAATAATAATTATTATTATTATTATAATATATATATATAACAACTTAGGCTATTCAAATACAAGAATATTTATTAATCTATATACAAAGCCTTTCGTTGGCAACAGTACACACATCATCAGGAATGAAAATTACAATAATGTAATAATGTAACATTGTTACATTATTTTAATCTTCATTCCTGATGATGTTGGTACTGTTTGCCAACGAAAAACTTTGGATATAAATTAATAAATATTCTTGTATTTGAATAACCTATGTTGTTTTAAATTATTTAACAAGAAAACGTATTATATATATATATATATATATATATATATATATATATATATATATATATATCAATTTAAAGTAATAAGTGTCTTGTGCTATTTATTAGTATTTCTACCATATTTTATTACAAGACTTTAATATAACATCAATGTTAATTACAAACAATGTTTCACAAAACGCAAGTATTGATAGAAATATTAGATAGAAGCAGCTTCATGTTTTATGACGTGTTTGTAACTCGGGCGATGATGATACAGCTATTCAAATCTAGATAAATGTTTAATCTAGAAAACTTTGTGAGTTTTTATTTTATAAAGAAATAATAATACTACTATCCTTTCCAGCATTTTTTTCCAAATGTATCAAATTAGGTGAGATAAAGTCCTTCCTAACAAATAATGACCAAAATAGTAAAACAATAACTATAAAACATATGCATTTGAAATCCTATTTTTTTTATATTTCAATTTTATTTGTTATACACACTTCATAATATACGTCAACACGATTCATTTCAAAATTACTGTCTCGAACGTGACAACGTGCCCAAAGCCCAGCGTTATGTTTCCCAATAGCTGCATAAATTGAACATTATCAATTAATTCTGGGTTACACTTAATTAATTAATTAATTACAATCTCTATTCAAACTGCTCATTCAGGGGCATCGCTCACGCAGATCTAATTGGACTCGGTGCGTTTCGTCTCAACAATGTAATTAAGTCTTTTCACTTGACAGTTGTGCGGTATAGATTGCTGGTAAACTGAAGATTTGTAGAATAAACACATAAAGATAATTCATCCAAGGAGATCAAGATGTGCAAAATAGTTTCCATATGAAAAAAAGTTAGTAGGCATTTTATATTCTCGTTACGACATAAGTCAAATTAAAATTGCTAATCAAATAACATTTATCATAGTAAATTACCATACCTCTTTTATTATTTAAAAATGAGCATAATTATTTATGGTTTAACTGAAACGTTGTGCGTTAAGTTGTGTCTGGGTATGAAGTGGAATAATTTGTATTCCGCCAACATGGAAACATTAATGCTCTATTAAGTCGAATCTTGAAAATATATTCGAACTTGCAAAACTTTTCCAGTAAACAATAATAATCCGGTAAGGTGATGATATGGAGACTTTAACGTTGTAGTAATGGATGTCTAGGAACATTAATCATAGCCGGTGCTTGGTTGCGTTAATACATAAAAATGTGTGGGTAAATAAATAGTGTGATAGGAAAATGCTTTATGGGACAGTAACGATCTAGTTAAAGAATTCCCTTGAAAAATTACAGTTATTGCAGTTAAATTATTCACTTGAAACATTACAGTTACTGCATTTAAAGGATTTCCTTGAAACATTAGAGTTGATGCATTTAAATTATTCGCTTGAAACATTACAGTTATTGCATTTAAAGGATTTCCTTGAAACATTATAGTTGTTGTAGTTGAAGAATTCCCATGAAACATTATAGTTGTTGCAGTTTAAGGATTCCCTTAAAACATTATAGTTGTTGCAGTTTAAGGATTCCCTTGAAATATTATAGTTGTCGCAGTTAAATTATTCACTTGAAACATTACAGTTATTGCATTTAAAGGATTTCCTTGAAACATGAGAGTTGATGTAGTTTAAGGATTCCCTTGAAACAATATAGTTGTTGCATTTAAAGGATTCCCTTAAAACATTATAGTTGTTGCAGTTAAAGGATTCCCTCGAAACATTATAGTTGTTGTAGTTAAAGAATTCCCTTGAAACATTATAGTTGTTGCAGTTTAAGGATACCCTTGAAACATTATAGTTGTTGCACTTAAAGAATTGCCTTGAAACATTATAGTTGTTGCAGTTTAAGGATTCCCTTGAAACATTATAGTTGTTGCATTTAAAGATTCCCTTAAAACATTATAGTTGTTGCAGTTAAAGGATTCCCTTGAAACATTATAGTTGTTGCAGTTTAAGGATTCCCTTGAAACATTATAGTTGTTGCATTTAAATTATTCGCTTGAAACATTATTGTTGTTGCAGTTTAAGGATTCCCTTAAAACATTATAGTTGTTGCAGTTAAATTATTCACTTGATACATTACAGTTATTGTATTTAAAGGATTTCCTTGAAACATTAGAGCTGTTGCAGTTAAATTATTCGCTTGAAACATTACAGTTATTGCATTTAAAGGATTTCCTTGAAACATTATAGTTGATGTAGTTTAAGGATTCCCTTGAAACAATATAGTTGTTGCATTTAAAGATTCTCTTAAAACATTATAGTTGTTGCAGTTAAAGGATTCCCTTGAAACATTATAGTTGTTGCAGTTTAAGGATTCCCTTGAAACATTATAGTTGTTGCATTTAAATTATTCGCTTGAAACATTATTGTTGTTGCAGTTTAAGGATTCCCTTAAAACATTATAGTTGTTGCAGTTAAATTATTCACTTGATACATTACAGTTATTGCATTTAAAGGATTTCCATGAAACATTAGAGCTGTTGCAGTTAAATTATTCGCTTGAAACATTACAGTTATTGCATTTAAAGGATTTCCTTGAAACATTATAGTTGATGTAGTTCAAGGATTCCCTTGAAACAATATAGTTGTTGCATTTAAAGGATTCCCTTAAAACATTATAGTTGTTGCAGTTAAAGGATTCCCTCGAAACATTATAGTTGTTGGAGTTAAAGGATTCCTTTGAAACATTATAGTTGTTGGAGTTAAAGGATTCCCTTGAAACATTATAGTTGTTGCAGTTTAAGGATTCCCTTGAAACATTATAGTTGTTGCATTTAAATTATTCGCTTGAAACATTATTGTTGTTGCAGTTTAAGGATTCCCTTAAAACATTATAGTTGTTGCAGTTAAATTATTCACTTGATACATTTCAGTTATTGCATTTAAAGGATTTCCTTGAAACATTAGAGCTGTTGCAGTTAAATTATTTGCTTGAAACATTACAGTTATTGCATTTAAAGGATTTCCTTGAAACATTATAGTTGATGTAGTTTAAGGATTCCCTTGAAACAATATAGTTGTTGCATTTAAAGGATTCCCTTAAAACATTATAGTTGTTGCAGTTAAAGGATTCCCTCGAAACATTATAGTTGTTGGAGTTAAAGGATTCCTTTGAAACATTATAGTTGTTGGAGTTAAAGGATTCCCTTGAAATATTGTAGTTGTTTTGCAATGATACCCGGAAACATTAATTGTTTGGAAAACGATACAATGGAACCCAACAACCATGTTATGGAGAATATTTCTATAAAGATTCAGTAAGTTTTATAACTTTACTGATTTAGTAACAAAGAAATAAACAAGCAGTAAGAATATTAATTCCATTTTAAAACACAGTACTTTTAACTTGAATACTCCTCTAAACCTAGCTGTGAACATCAATGCTTTATGGATAACATTATTATTAATCTAAAACTATGTAGCCTAAGGAAAATAAATAGTACTAACAACTGTGTACAGGTAAAGTCAAATCTGTAAGATAAAATTCGTGAACTTAAACTTTTCTGTGAAACGTTCCTATGAGACATGATGAAAAAGAATGCTACTGTTAAACATTAATATGGTTAAATAATAATACAAACATATACCTATTGTAGCATTAGAACATATAACTGTCCATCTAAAGTATATTTTGACAACATATTTTCTTGAGTAATTTTTAAGATTAGTGAAATAGTTAATTTTGCAAAACTGTTTCAGGTAATAATGAATCTCCCCTGTAATATGAACATAAACAAATCACTGGGCGTATTGAAGTTCTGGCAAAACAAAGGTTTATTTAGATTTTAGTTGTAGATTGGAGAATCTGACCTTGAGATAGATCCTAAAAAAGACTATGGAGCTGAGCTACAGAATCGAGCCACACTTCTAATAGTGGACGCTACTAAATAATCTAATATTACTCTCATTTGGAATAGCGTAGATAAAAGTGGAATAAACTATTATATACAATATATATTTGAGTACAGTTTTCTGCCTGTCCAACGATACAATATTTTCCTCTGTTGACGCGTTTCGGAGTGATTCCATTTTCAAAACTTAAATTCCACTGTTCGCCCAAACTTTGTGTTCGTCTTTACCTACGACCCCAAGGCTTGCAGACCTCGCTTCCTGTTGTTGCACGCCTACTCTTGCTCTTTGTTTCTAACTACTTAATAATTTTAAACTTTTAAATATAACTTTCCATTGTGTATTTTTTTGTTCGTTTTCTACATTTTCCTTTTTTAACCTTGCTTTATTAATTTTTAAGATCCTTAGACGTCTTCCTTTATTAAGATAATGTGAAATTTTCATTGTGTTTTTCATTTCTTGCGGAGTATTGCAACGGACCGAGCCAGCACCTACTCGCGGCACCGTGCCATCAACCCCACCGTTGACCAGCACGCGCGCGCAAACCGCCCACCAACGCCCGTTGCAGAGCAAGAATTTTGAAACGAGCCGCTCGCAGCCGAAACCACGAACGCTGTGCAATGCTCGCCAAAATCTGCCAGAGAACAAGTCACTGGACTTAAAAAAGAAAAAACCTAACTTGCTGCGGATTCTACCCTTAGCGGGTAAGTCGTCCCGGGGGATGGGTTCTTTTGAAAGACATCTAAACGGCGAAATGACCATATCAACTGTAGGAGAGTGTAAGAAACTTGTTTAAAATAATACTCAGTTTGTTTGCAAGTTAGTTAAAAAATCTTTATTTTTTAATTTTAAAAAATTTAAAATTTAATATTACAATGCACAGTCTGCAATTTATTTGACTTAAAAATATCCTTTGTGTTGGTTCTTACACAGTTAAGAAAGCATACTCTGCTTATTTTAGTTGACATTTAAAATTTAAATTGAGAATTTACGATTTTATTTTCTTTCAATCGGAGTATGCCAAAGCGTAAAACTTTGCTCTACTTGACGGTCAATCTTACTTGTCGAAAATATAACCCTTTACAACTTGTCATAATTTTATTTTATTTTCCCAGGTTCTCAACCTTGCGATTTTAAACGTCAATATATGGTTTTGTTTACTTAACTTTTTACTGAAAATTTAATTGTTACAAATTACAAAAATTCGCTTTAACCTTTTGGATTCAAGCAAAGCCTTACTTTTCAACACCCTCCGAAAGATACCTACTTTTCACATTTTGTTCAATTTATTTAAACTTTCTAAACACACTACTTTAATTATGGCCATATTTTACATAGCCATGTAAATGATATAATTTTTTCTATATCTTTATCAATTTTAAATGACCTTTTTTAAAATTCAATTTCTATTTACTTTAGCAGGTAAAATTTCAATCAATTTTACCAAACAACCTAAAACAATTTCATAAAACATATCAAATTATATATAAACCAATTATGAAGTACATACTGAAACAAAAATTACATATAAAACATATACCCATATCTCCTACAAGATTATCAAAATATTTACTGAACATCAAATCATAATTTATAAAAATTGTTAAAACATCTGCTGAAATAATTTCAAACACCTTCCCATATTGAAATTATAGTATTTAAATACATATTTAAATAAAAACGTTTACTGAAACATATTTAACCTGTTTACCCATATCCTCAATCATTTACAAAATCTACAAATTTATTTAAATTCATTTAACCCTTTGATTAGAAAATATTTAACCCTTTGGTTACTATTTGATTAACCCTTTCGGCATGAAAATTCACATAATGAAATTTATTAATATTTATTAAAACCTAGTTACACCCTTTTGAACTGATCCTTGATCATTTACAAAGAAATTTACAAATTTTAAAATTTATTAAACCCTTTTAATAAAAAAAAATTTATAAAAAACCCTTTAGTTATCATTTGAATTAACCCTTTCTTCATTTAAATTATAAATACTGAGTTTTGTTTACAACTTATTTAATCATAGTTAAACCCTTTTAATGTAAAATATGTAACCCTTTGGTTATCATTTGAATTAACCCTTTCTTCATGACAATTATACATACTGAAGTTTAATTAAAATTTATTTAAAATTTATCAATGCAATTTCTGAAGGAAATTGATATTTAATAAATTTTGTATACCTTTGCTAAATGGCTACTAGCCCATTTGCCTTTATTATAGAACTTACATTTTTAAACCAATTTGCAAAAATTTCAATTTTCTTTCTAAGTTACCCTACCACCAAGATATTATTTTATATACACATAAATCATGAAATAAACAATATATATATACTTATAATTCAAAAAAGAAAACTTATATTAACATATTATTTCGGTTAGCTAGACCCACTTACAAATTTAAAATCTCTTGGTTAACTTAACCCTTTTATTGCACTTTTTAAAATATTTAAAATCTACACATCAAAATCATTTCCCTTTATTCTTACTCAAACCTTGGTTTGATTCAATTTATTTTATACACATATATAATTTCACCCTTTTCTAAATAAAATCAAAAGTTTACATTAAAAAGCTTCAATTTGTTAGAACCCTTGTTTATTTTAAATGAAAACAATTTATGTCAATTTGTTTCATATGGAAATATGTCGTAATGACTCCTTCTAAATAAATTACCAATTTAGTTTAATTTAATTATATGAAATAACACTCCTGTTTATAGGAGTACCTGAAACTAAAGCATAGCCTTCCAATCAGCTGTTGTAAACAATGGCCTTTTGTCCGCCATCTTGGATATTTACTTTTAGCAATTTATATTTAACTTTATTTCAACACATCTTTTATTTAAATTCTTTACCCCTTCATAAGATTTTAACTCTTTAATTAATTTAAATCCCTTTATTTGATTTGTTTATCTAAAACCCTTTCCCTTTACATAAGTTCTAACCTAAAATTTCTATTTCCCTTACATTCATAAAATACAACATAATTTCTGCATTTATGGCATCGCCATCTTGAAACCCCCCACTCTTTAAAACAAAGACACCAGCATTTACTTATAAAATTCAAAGTTTACTGTTAATGATTTGAAAATTTATTTAAATTTTATAACATTTTCCCAATTTAGAAAAAATTCTTCAAGTAAAAATCTTTAATTTGCAAAGGGAAAACAATTAGATCTGACCTGATTCCACACAAAGCATGGCTTGCCTATCTTCTCCCTCTCTTCTCCGTCTCTCCCTTTGTTCTCCAGCGGGGTGGGGAAAGTCCGGCTTGGCTGTTGCTTCGTTCCCACGTAAGAATACTTGGATGGCTTCCCACGCGTTGCCGCCATCTTTGAAATCCTCCATCCCTTTGTGTGTCTGCTAGGCCTCAGGTAGATCAGCTCGCTTCACCCTTTGGTTGAAATTCTCCCATCTTCTTTCTTCGATGCCATTCGCACCTCTTTTAAATTTTAACAGTTACCAGTAAAATTTTAGCTGTAAGCACTTCTCTTAACACAGTTATTGGGCATTTTTTAACACAGAAAAGAAATAGAAAAATCTTTTAAAACGTTTATCAATTTAGTTAAATTTTGTTTAATTTTGTTAGAAATTTAGACTCACACTTTTAAAACTGTTTGCTAGGTTACACTGTTCACATCGCCTTGTCTTTCTAGTAAGGCTGCAACACACACATTTAACGACGCTCGCACATAATTTGATGGAAATTGATGGGAAAACCTCTTTCGCAGCGATCTTGAAATGCGAAAGGGCCCCATACACGAAATACAGCGTCACGACATCTCAACGAAACGAACTTTCCCTAGCCACTCATAGTTTTTGAACTATTAACGGTAACAAAACTATTGTTCATTGTTTTACCGGAGCTACGCCCGACACCGACCTTACCCTTCGAGAGTCCTGGTTTAGCTGGGGCGTGGGACGCTTGGCTTCTTCTCCCAACCGGGAAACACCCCCACCTGCAGTCCGTTCCCACGAGTTGACAACCAATAAGGATCTTAAATCGATGTCGCCTGATCGGCGCGCGCACTCCTTTTGTACTAGTGCGTAACGGCTCGCAAAAATGATAGACAGATCGATTTAATCCACTTTTTCGATCAAGCCGTATAACTCTTTAAGGGTGCTTCTGATGAAATTTTATTATTCTTTATTTTTGATTTTTCTCGTCTTGCTTTATCTCTGGAAATGTCGATGGTAACTCTAGGCCAATTTTGACCATCTTCCCCTTGCAAACGGCCTTAAATTCAAGTTTCAAACCCTTCCCACGGTGGCTTGGTTTGTTTTACTTACAAGAAATTTAGACTCTTCATGTTTTAAATTTTATATTTTTGCGGCATGTATTCCAAGAGAATATTGCCCGCCGCAAGATCCCCCTTTAAAATTGAGACAAAAAAAAATTTTTTGAAAGTATCTCAAAAAAAAAATTTACTTATATAAAAAAAAATTTATTTTTCGAGATTTATCTGTTTTCCTATTTTATTTGTGGGTGCTAGCTAACTCTTAATTACCTTACTTATATATCTACTTGTCCTTGGTCCTCTTCTACCTCTTCTCACTGAAACACTTAAAACACTTTCACAATATTAATAAGTACAACCATAAGTTTATACATTTTTATAAAACTCACAACTCTCACTGTTCACTGACAGGCTTGATACAGTAAATCTGATCTGGTTTTCTCTTTGCTTTATTTTTTAAAAGTTAAAAAATTTAAAATTTTTTATCTTAAATTTTCCATTTCTTAATTCCCCTACATTTATACCCTCGTTAGTGGCTTTATTTTATTTTTTTCATACAAACATATAAACATTTTACATTTCTTATAAATACACTCCAAAATATCTAACCAAGTTCTTACAATTTACCAGCAGTTATTTACTTACGCTCCTTATCTTAAGTGAGGAACGATGTTCGGGTATTCCCCTCTCACTCTCTGGCGCTGTCCCTTTTATCAGCTGGCTTCGTTGCGTAACTTGCCTACGCATTAGTCGGCCGCTCCACACAGCTGTGACCTTGTGTAGTAAAGCTACTTCCTTATATTTTTTGCTTGGGTCAATGCTCCTACTGTATACACAACTTTGGATCGATATTTGTTGCACTACGGCAACATACATTTTTTGTTTTGAAGTCAGGTCAGCTATCAGGCTTCTTTGTTTATATTTAGTCTACGTACAATTTTATATCCTTAACATCGTACCTTCCCCTTACTTTATTTGTCACAATATTGGCCACTTCATAGGTCTTACGCCCTAGTTTCCTGGTTATTTTAAATGGGCCTTCGTAAATCAATAGTAACTTCTCTGTCTCTTTTCTTTGCACATTGGAGCGGTTATGCCTTGTGATTAACACTAGGTCGTTGACTTGGAAGTGCGTCTCCTTACAGGTTCTATTTGTCCTTGCCGCTCTGTAGTCTCCCTTAGTCCTAATTCGCTGAAATACTTTCTGAAGCATCTCCCTCCTAGTCTCCACTACCGCATTCCTACAATCCTCAGGGATATATCCTTCCCATACATAGTTTGTTTCCACTCCCCAGTGGACCATTGCCGGCGTGTAGCCTGTGATCTCGTGTGGCATTTGGTTATGATTTTTTCTATGTATTGCAAGTATTTTTGCCATGAGGATTGTGCATTACTACAGTATGTCCGTAAAATTCTTCCCAAATCTCGATTTATACGCTCGGCTAAATTTACCTGGGGATGCCGAACAGGGATAAGAATGTGTCGCACTCCTACTGCCTCGATCCATTCTTTCCACTGTTTGGAGGTAAATGCCGCGCCGAAATCGGTAAGAATTTTAATCGGTTTTCCCACTGTATTAAAATACTCAGTCATGCGATCGATGGAGGTTTTGGAGTTCGGGCTTTTCACAGCGTATAATTTTAGGAACTTTGAGAACACGTCAAGGATCACTAGTACGTGTCTCGCCCCTCCTATACTCCTGGGTAGGGGCCCTAAGAAGTCTACGGCAACCATTTCCCCTGGTTGTTGTGTAAGGATTGGTCTTGTTAATGCTTGTGAATACCTGTTAGTATGCTTGGCGTATTGACATATTTTGCATCTCCTTATCACTTCCATAACCCTTTGGTACATATTCTTTATATAGAAGCTCCGACCTAGCATTTTTGCCAATTTATTTCTCCCAATGTGCAAGTACACCTGGTGTACTTCGTTTATGAGTGGCTCAATGTTCCCTTCTGGAATCACTATTTTATTTTTTCCTCTCACTTTAAAGCACAAATATCCTTCTATTACCTCGTATCTCGGGTACCTTTGTATATTTTCTGTTATATTATTTAAATCTATTTGTTCCCTTTGTCCTTCTTTCAATGATAGGATTATTTGTCTTAAGGGTCTTTCGCTTTTCAATTCATTTAGCCTGATAACTGCCTGCTCGTTCTTTAGTTTTCCGATCCCGCTTTGTGCCTGGTACATGCGGCTGACCGTATCGCAAGGTATGTTCTCCTTGCCAGGGTAGTGAATAACGGAGGGTTGGTATTCTTGGATCGCTAGTGTCCATCTGGTGATGCGAGAGTTGGTGAAGTTGCAGGTGTTTAAAAATTGCAATGCCTTGTTATCAGTGATGATGTGCAACGGCGCTCCTAATATAAGTGGTCTAAATTTCTTGAGGCCGTGCACAATGGCCAGCAGTTCTTTCTCGCACACGCTGTATGACAATTCTGCTTTCTTGAGGGTCCTACTAGCGAATCCAATCACCGCCAAATCCCCGTTATCGTCCTTTTGATATAGTTGACTTGCTATCGCTATGTGGCTGGCATCCGTTTGTAGGAAGACATCCTGCCCAGCTCTTGGGTGTGTAATCGTTACTGCCTCGAGAAACAACCCTTTGACACGATCAAAAGCCGCCTGCATGTCTGAGTTCCAAATCCAGGGTTGTTGCTTGCGCAGGAGCTTTAAAAGAGGTGAGGTTTCCTGTGAATACTTGCTCGTAAAACGAGCATAGTAATTCACAAATCCTAGAAACGATTGTAATTGCTTTTTATTTTTAGGCACTGGGAAATCGTGTATGGCCTGTAGCTTCTCTGGGTCTGTTCGTACCCCTTCCTGAGTAAAGATGTATCCTAGGAATTTCACCTCCTCCTGACAGAAAAATGTTTTTCTTGGATTTATTGTCAAGTTTCCTTCCCTGAATTTGGTGAAGATCGTTCGTAAATGTTCGAGGTGTTCCTCGAACGTCTCAGACAAGCATAGCAGGTCGTCGACGTATGCTAGAATGTTTTCCTCTAATTCCTGTCCCAGCGTCAAATCCACCGTCCTAACCAATGCCGCTAAGGAGTTCTGTAGTCCGAAAGGCACTACCTTGAAGTTGTACACTTTGTTGTTGAAGAGGAACCCCGTATACTTCTTGGAGTCATGTGTAAGAGGTATTTGCCAAAAACTAGACGTGAGATCAATCTTGGAGATATACCTCTTACATCTTCCTTTCCTTAGAATCTCGTCAATCGCTGGTGCGCTTTCGTAATCTGGTACAGTGATGTCATTTAGTCTCCTAGCATCAAGGCATAGTCTGATGGACTTGTCTGGCTTGAGGACCATTACCATCGGGTTGATGTATGGCGTTCTTGACCTCTCGATGATGTCGTTGGCCAGCATAACGTCGATTTCCTGTTGGACCTGTTTCCTATAGTTTATAGGGATCGGATAACTCCTCTTTATAAATGGTTTATCCTCATATATTTTCAATTTATGTTTATACTTATTGGACCTTCCTGGAGTCTCGCTGAATACCTCTTTGTATTCCTCTATTAATTTTTCCAGCCTTTCCTCCTGAGTCTTTGTGAGAATCGATTTATTTTCATCCTGCTGCTGTATTGTACTTAGGTTTCTTACATTGTATACCCGACGTGGTTTCAGTGTTTGGCCATTTTTATAATTTTTGTGTTTCTTTCTCTTTACTCTACTCTTCCAATTTACAACTCCTAATCTCCTCCTCATCCTGTATCTGGGTCTACTTCGTTTTGCCTTGTCCTGAGTTCTCTTTTCTCCTCCTTTTTCCTTCCTATTACGCTTGTTTTTCTTGTCCTCTGGCTCGCTCGCATCCTTGTTTCCTTCCGGGATTTCCGCATGGTCGTAGGAACATTCTGGGCCTCCTTGTCCTCTCTGTACCTTTCCTCCTATTTCTTCCTCTTGTCCTTTATACTTTTTGTGCCTACTTTCGGCTTTCTCGGGCTCTGCCCTTTTTTCCGCCCTGGTTCCACGTGTATGACCTTCTTTGCTCCTCCCTTCCGGCACATTTCCGCTTGCTTTGCCATCGGCTCCTCTTCTTTTGCTTAAAGTTGCTGCTCCCTTCTTGCTTTCACTTTGCTCTGTTACTTTTGCCTCCTGGCCTTCTGGTTTTCCCTTTTTCTCCTGTTCACTACCTCTCTGTGTTAATTCTGTATCTGGTTTGTCTTGTGCCACTTCTGCTCCAACATTTCCCTCAGATTGGGATCCATGTCCCAATCCCCCCCCCCCCGAGACTCGGCCTCTCCGGGTTCTCGATAGGGGTAACGACGTCAGCCTGGTGTTCGGCTGGCGCCAGTACAAGCCCCTCTTCTTCGCTTGTACCAATCCATCCCACCTTGTCGATTTTTGCTCTTCTACTAATTTCTTGGAGCTCTCCTGGATAGTCTTGTGTAGATCTAACATCTTCTCCTTCTTGAGCTTCCAAGTTAGTAATGGATGTGTTTAGATGGTCTTGTTTAGGTCTTATGAAGTCGAGACTGGCCATCTCTCCTTCGACCTCGAAAGTCATGAAGCGTCTCTCCATGTTGATACGGGCTTTCAGTCGATGTAACAGATCGCAACCCATGACAATTTCCGCTCGTAAGCGTTCCACCACCATGAAGCTACTTTCTATTACATGACCTCCCAAACTCAGAGGAATAAAGGCCTGCTTACGGACTCTTATCTGGGGTGTCTTCACCGCCATAATAATGCCCGTATTGCTTACCGGCAATTCCAAGAATTCTTTCCCTTGGCGCTTCAGCTCGTTATACAGGTTGCCCTGTATAACGGACACGTCCGCGCCGGTGTCAATCTCAACACGCACTACCTGTTGCCAGATAGCGCCTATGAGTGCAGGGCATTCCTCAGAATTCTGGGATTGTCGGGGCAACAAACCTTCCTCCTCGAGCAGGTCGTCTCGTATCTCCATATTGAGACCTCCTAACTTCCTTGTTTGTTCCATGTCTGGCTGTTGAGCTGTGGCTCTTATCTTTTCTGGCTTTTCATCTCCTTCTTTATTTTCCTGATTTCGAGTTTCTTCGAGTTTGCTTGCATTTCCGTTTCCTTCTTGGATCTTGGCTAGGTCACTGGAACTCTTTGGGCCTCCTTGTTTTGCAGCTTCCTGCTGCCTACTTTTTCTCTCAAATTCTTCCTTTCTTCCTTCCTTACTGTTACTGGGTAGCTGTTCTACAGCATCCTTGGGCTCTGCCCCACCCATCGCCCTGTTTCCACTCTGTTCCCTTTTGCCTTCTCCTTCCAGCACGTTTTTGCTCGCTTCCCTGTCAGATGTAACTCCTTTTTGCCTCTCTTTTTCTTTTACTATTCTTTTACTCTTCTTTATACTACTAATACTCTTTTTTATTTCTTTGTTCCGGGTCTCGGTTCCTTGTGCTCGCCATTGTCTGTCTCCTTGTTGTCTGTTCTCTTCTATTTCGCACGAGACCCTCCCGCCTCGTTTTTTGGACTCCTTGTCCTATTTCTTGGTTCCACGTTCTGCCTTGGAGGTGGTCTGGTCTCTCTCTCCGGCCTGGGGTTCCCATTTGTGTTGTTCCTTGGGTGAGGAGGCCTCATATTTGGAGGTGGCCTCTGTTGGTACCTAGGCGGCACCTCTCTCCCATTTACACCCCGGCTCCCGTTGTCCGTCTCCACGCCATTCAGGAAATCAATGGCACTGGCCACTGACTCCCTATGAACTCCAAGGCTAGCATTCCGGACCTCCCTTCCGAAATGCGTCATCACCTTGTTCACGAGGTAACGCTCTGGTATCGGCGGGTCCAAATTTCTGGCTTTGTTAACCATTACTACGAAGTATTCGGACTTGCTGTAGGGTCCCATTTCATAATACCTCCCAGTGTCTAACTGCCGCCTTATTTTCTCTTGCTCAGCAAAACCCCAGTATCTGGCTAAAAACTTAGCCTTAAACTGTCCATACTGATCTCCAGGATTTATAACTGCCTTCCACCAGGCTTCTGCCGTTCCTTTTAAATTTCTGACCACCATCTTCAGTTTGGTCTCCTCTTCTAACATGGGGTCTACTTCATCAAAGAGCTCCTCCATGCTCTTTATAAACGCTACCGGATCTTCGTTATCTTTTCCGTAATATTCGATCCTTTTTGCTCCTGCAAGCTCCTGATAATCCCAGGCCCGTGGTTTTACCCAGCTAACACTTGTCGCTTGTGCTCCTGCACTCCTTACTTTGTCCGCGACTCTTTTAACGCTGGTTTCCACTTTCTGCAGGCCTGTTTGCAGGTCCACGATTTTCTTGTCCTGCTCCAGTTGCTCCTCTTCCTCCTTTTCGATCCTTACTTGTAATTGATCGACTTTGCTCTCATAAGTCGACACTCTTGCGTCCATGCTCACCATGTGCTGGGCTATGTCGTCCTTATGACTTTTAAACTTTTCCGCCATCCTTTCTTGGAATTGTTTCATTTCTTCTCTATCCCTTTTTTCTTTTTCTTCTCGCTCTTTCTTTTCCTGTTCTTTCTCTTGTTGTTTCTTTTTTCTCCTGCCCTCTTTTTCTTCTGCTTCCCTTATCCTTCTCGCTTCTTCATTTTGCCATCTTAACTCGGCTTGTTCTCTCTCTTTATATCTCCTCATCTCTTCCTCCTTCCTTTCTGTCTCCCTTTCTAACCTCCACTCTTCCTTCTCCCTTTGTCTTTCTAACCTTTCCTGTTCTTCCTTCTTTTGTCTTTTAGCCTCATCTTGCTCTTCCTTCTTTTGCCTTTCTAACCTATCCTGTTCTTTCTCCTTCTGTCTTTCTAATCTCTCCTGTTCTTTTTCCTGCCGTCTTTTAGCCTCATCTTGCTCTTCCTTCTTTTGCCTTTCTAACCTATCCTGTTCTTCCTTTTGCTGTCTTTTAGCCTCATCCTGTTCTTTTTCCTTCTGTCTTTCTAACCTATCCTGTTCTTCCTTTTGCTGTTTTTTAGCCTCATCCTGTTCTTTTTCCTGTTTTCTTTCTAATTTTTCTTGTTCTCTTTCTTTCCTTAGCATCGCCATTAGCTTCTCCATTTCACTTCTTTCCTGCTGCTTTTGTGTTGCCATGGCTTCTGTTCTGTTTATCTCCTTTTTGTTTTTAATCCTTTCCTTCTTTCTAAACCCTAATTCTAAACTTTTCTATAAAATCCTTTACTTTACATAAAAATGTCGTTGGATGTCGTGCGTGTGTTTCCTATGCGCGCGTTCGTCTATGTGTTTCCTTCTTCCTACTTACTACTATTTAACCCTTACTTTCATCTTCTTATCTTATTTTTAAATTAATTTACCAGTGTTTTAACCTAGAACTGCAATCTAACTCTTTTCTTTAACATTTTATTATTTATTTCTTACACTTCCTAGGTCGAATTTCGCCATGTCTTTTTATGATTTTAATAGAGACCGAAATATTTATACGGGAAAGTCCGCAACTTTACCCGTCGGTCCCACTCGTTAGGGCGCCATCTTACTAACTGCAACGGACCGAGCCAGCACCTACTCGCGGCACCGTGCCATCAACCCCACCGTTGACCAGCACGCGCGCGCAAACCGCCCACCAACGCCCGTTGCAGAGCAAGAATTTTGAAACGAGCCGCTCGCAGCCGAAACCACGAACGCTGTGCAATGCTCGCCAAAATCTGCCAGAGAACAAGTCACTGGACTTAAAAAAGAAAAAACCTAACTTGCTGCGGATTCTACCCTTAACGGGTAAGTCGTCCCGGGGGATGGGTTCTTTTGAAAGACATCTAAACGGCGAAATGACCATATCAACTGTAGGAGAGTGTAAGAAACTTGTTTAAAATAATACTCAGTTTGTTTGCAAGTTAGTTAAAAAATCTTTATTTTTTAATTTTAAAAAATTTAAAATTTAATATTACAATGCACAGTCTGCAATTTATTTGACTTAAAAATATCCTTTGTGTTGGTTCTTACACAGTTAAGAAAGCATACTCTGCTTATTTTAGTTGACATTTAAAATTTAAATTGAGAATTTACGATTTTATTTTCTTTCAATCGGAGTATGCCAAAGCGTAAAACTTTGCTCTACTTGACGGTCAATCTTACTTGTCGAAAATATAACCCTTTACAACTTGTCATAATTTTATTTTATTTTCCCAGGTTCTCAACCTTGCGATTTTAAACGTCAATATATGGTTTTGTTTACTTAACTTTTTACTGAAAATTTAATTGTTACAAATTACAAAAATTCGCTTTAACCTTTTGGATTCAAGCAAAGCCTTACTTTTCAACACCCTCCGAAAGATACCTACTTTTCACATTTTGTTCAATTTATTTAAACTTTCTAAACACACTACTTTAATTATGGCCATATTTTACATAGCCATGTAAATGATATAATTTTTTCTATATCTTTATCAATTTTAAATGACCTTTTTTAAAATTCAATTTCTATTTACTTTAGCAGGTAAAATTTCAATCAATTTTACCAAACAACCTAAAACAATTTCATAAAACATATCAAATTATATATAAACCAATTATGAAGTACATACTGAAACAAAAATTACATATAAAACATATACCCATATCTCCTACAAGATTATCAAAATATTTACTGAACATCAAATCATAATTTATAAAAATTGTTAAAACATCTGCTGAAATAATTTCAAACACCTTCCCATATTGAAATTATAGTATTTAAATACATATTTAAATAAAAACGTTTACTGAAACATATTTAACCTGTTTACCCATATCCTCAATCATTTACAAAATCTACAAATTTATTTAAATTCATTTAACCCTTTGATTAGAAAATATTTAACCCTTTGGTTACTATTTGATTAACCCTTTCGGCATGAAAATTCACATAATGAAATTTATTAATATTTATTAAAACCTAGTTACACCCTTTTGAACTGATCCTTGATCATTTACAAAGAAATTTACAAATTTTAAAATTTATTAAACCCTTTTAATAAAAAAAAATTTATAAAAAACCCTTTAGTTATCATTTGAATTAACCCTTTCTTCATTTAAATTATAAATACTGAGTTTTGTTTACAACTTATTTAATCATAGTTAAACCCTTTTAATGTAAAATATGTAACCCTTTGGTTATCATTTGAATTAACCCTTTCTTCATGACAATTATACATACTGAAGTTTAATTAAAATTTATTTAAAATTTATCAATGCAATTTCTGAAGGAAATTGATATTTAATAAATTTTGTATACCTTTGCTAAATGGCTACTAGCCCATTTGCCTTTATTATAGAACTTACATTTTTAAACCAATTTGCAAAAATTTCAATTTTCTTTCTAAGTTACCCTACCACCAAGATATTATTTTATATACACATAAATCATGAAATAAACAATATATATATACTTATAATTCAAAAAAGAAAACTTATATTAACATATTATTTCGGTTAGCTAGACCCACTTACAAATTTAAAATCTCTTGGTTAACTTAACCCTTTTATTGCACTTTTTAAAATATTTAAAATCTACACATCAAAATCATTTCCCTTTATTCTTACTCAAACCTTGGTTTGATTCAATTTATTTTATACACATATATAATTTCACCCTTTTCTAAATAAAATCAAAAGTTTACATTAAAAAGCTTCAATTTGTTAGAACCCTTGTTTATTTTAAATGAAAACAATTTATGTCAATTTGTTTCATATGGAAATATGTCGTAATGACTCCTTCTAAATAAATTACCAATTTAGTTTAATTTAATTATATGAAATAACACTCCTGTTTATAGGAGTACCTGAAACTAAAGCATAGCCTTCCAATCAGCTGTTGTAAACAATGGCCTTTTGTCCGCCATCTTGGATATTTACTTTTAGCAATTTATATTTAACTTTATTTCAACACATCTTTTATTTAAATTCTTTACCCCTTCATAAGATTTTAACTCTTTAATTAATTTAAATCCCTTTATTTGATTTGTTTATCTAAAACCCTTTCCCTTTACATAAGTTCTAACCTAAAATTTCTATTTCCCTTACATTCATAAAATACAACATAATTTCTGCATTTATGGCATCGCCATCTTGAAACCCCCCACTCTTTAAAACAAAGACACCAGCATTTACTTATAAAATTCAAAGTTTACTGTTAATGATTTGAAAATTTATTTAAATTTTATAACATTTTCCCAATTTAGAAAAAATTCTTCAAGTAAAAATCTTTAATTTGCAAAGGGAAAACAATTAGATCTGACCTGATTCCACACAAAGCATGGCTTGCCTATCTTCTCCCTCTCTTCTCCGTCTCTCCCTTTGTTCTCCAGCGGGGTGGGGAAAGTCCGGCTTGGCTGTTGCTTCGTTCCCACGTAAGAATACTTGGATGGCTTCCCACGCGTTGCCGCCATCTTTGAAATCCTCCATCCCTTTGTGTGTCTGCTAGGCCTCAGGTAGATCAGCTCGCTTCACCCTTTGGTTGAAATTCTCCCATCTTCTTTCTTCGATGCCATTCGCACCTCTTTTAAATTTTAACAGTTACCAGTAAAATTTTAGCTGTAAGCACTTCTCTTAACACAGTTCTTGGGCATTTTTTAACACAGAAAAGAAATAGAAAAATCTTTTAAAACGTTTATCAATTTAGTTAAATTTTGTTTAATTTTGTTAGAAATTTAGACTCACACTTTTAAAACTGTTTGCTAGGTTACACTGTTCACATCGCCTTGTCTTTCTAGTAAGGCTGCAACACACACATTTAACGACGCTCGCACATAATTTGATGGAAATTGATGGGAAAACCTCTTTCGCAGCGATCTTGAAATGCGAAAGGGCCCCATACACGAAATACAGCGTCACGACATCTCAACGAAACGAACTTTCCCTAGCCACTCATAGTTTTTGAACTATTAACGGTAACAAAACTATTGTTCATTGTTTTACCGGAGCTACGCCCGACACCGACCTTACCCTTCGAGAGTCCTGGTTTAGCTGGGGCGTGGGACGCTTGGCTTCTTCTCCCAACCGGGAAACACCCCCACCTGCAGTCCGTTCCCACGAGTTGACAACCAATAAGGATCTTAAATCGATGTCGCCTGATCGGCGCGCGCACTCCTTTTGTACTAGTGCGTAACGGCTCGCAAAAATGATAGACAGATCGATTTAATCCACTTTTTCGATCAAGCCGTATAACTCTTTAAGGGTGCTTCTGATGAAATTTTATTATTCTTTATTTTTGATTTTTCTCGTCTTGCTTTATCTCTGGAAATGTCGATGGTAACTCTAGGCCAATTTCGACCATCTTCCCCTTGCAAACGGCCTTAAATTTAAGTTTCAAACCCTTCCCACGGTGGCTTGGTTTGTTTTACTTACAAGAAATTTAGACTCTTTATGTTTTAAATTTTATATTTTTGCGGCATGTATTCCAAGAGAATATTGCCCGCCGCAGTATGGCCCTCTTCAAACACATATATAGCATAATTCGAATAATTTTTCTCATACTTTATATACCTTATATGCTCTTTATATCGTTTTCAAATTTTCTTCCTGTTTGTTCTATGTATGTTGTTTTGTAATTACATTGCATTTTATTAACTCCGTTTCTATTGTTCTTTTTTAAACTTTCTATATTACCATTAAATTTATTCTCTATTGTGTTGTTAGTTTTCATTGTGTATTATATTATTTGAAATGATTATTTAGTTTGTAAACCTCTTTTCCCGTTCTCCCCTTTATACAATTTCAAATAGGTGAAAATAAACCTTAATGTTTTTACTAAATGGTGTTTACATTTGGATCACAATTTATTTGATCGTATAGAACTTTACCATAAGAATATCTTGTTTTTACGCTTCGAAGAGGTGTCTTGAAATTTTTATTGATCTACAACCTCTCGGAAACCTATTCAAGGTTTCAGCAAATATTTGTTTTCACCTATGTTAATCCAAGTGCTTATAAAATACAATTCTTATTGAATTGGTCTCTTGACCAACTAGCAACCATATGCTACAGAAAATCTGTTTGTTTCCCCCAAACGTCAGTATTCAACGTGTATAGCGCTCTAAAACCAAATAGGCCGCAAAAGGTCGATAATTGTGTTGGCAATATGATGGTCAGTGATAGAGACAAAGGAACACTTAATTACTCTGTTGATTGACTCTAGTTTCAACTTAAACATTAATTACGGACATAAACTGAGCGAAAGCTCGCTGTTGTTCGTTTAATGGTGGAAATGGTTTGTGTAGTGAGTAAATAGAATGTTGCTATTGGAGCAAACACACAAATATAACTTGTACCTGTTATATTGCTAACAAATAGCAATAAAATAGTCTCTTAGGAGAAATTATTTCGAAATTATTTTTACACTAAGTGGTATTTTCTACATTTTCAGGATTAAAAAAAGTAACAAACACACGTTCTTAAAGGTCAAACGTTTGTTTCCTATTACAGCATCTTAGAATTTATATATATATATATATATATATATATATATATATATATATATATATATATATATATATATATATGTAATAAAGATACAGGCGCGTATCCAGCGACTTGCTTTGGGGGGGGCGATCGATGCATTATATATATATATATATATATATATATATATATATATATATATATATATAAATATCGCAATATGTTTTCTTGTGTATTAATAAAGAACAAAAGTCAAAATACAAATACAAGAATTATATTTGAATTTACAATTCAAAGCTTTTCGTTGGCTAACAGTACCAACATCATCAGGAATATTCAAATATAATTCTTGTATTTGTATTTTGACTTTTGTTCTTTATATATATATATATATATATATATATATAATATGTGTGTGTGTGCGCGCGCGCACGCGCCCGTGCGTGATGTAAAAACATAGAACAGAAAAAGTTCTTTCTACGCTTGCGTTAGAAATCGGTAACGTGATAAAGATTCGTAGCAAATTAGACTTTTTAATAAATAATTATTCCAGTTTCGATAACACTTATGGCTAGAGAATATTATTAATTTCATAATAAGCTATTATTATAAAAATAGTTTATTAATTAATATAAGTAGCTATTCTTCCAACACGAACAATTCCGGAGTCAACTACGAATATTACGCTTGCAAAATTACGTATTGAAAATCATATGTTCGAGACTAAGCTTCACTAGCGCTATCTGTTGTTAAAACGTTTAGACGTTTACGAGGGTATGCCGAAGGAAAGCGTCACATTTTCAAATTAAAATTTTATTTTTTATTTACAATAAAAGACGAATTATGTTAAGTAAAAGTCTAATTTAATAGAAAGTCCTAATTTAATAATATATTGTCGATTTTTAACCCAAAGTTCTTGAGGGTTGGGGGGGCGATCGCCCCATCGCCCCCCCCTTGTATACGCGCCTGAGATAACAGAAGAATTAATATAATAAGAGAAAAATAATGTATGTAACTATCATTCAAGTTGGCAACAATGTAAAACTTTTTATAGATGTGTAACATTGCAGGCGCCGGTGACGTTTAGCAAATACCTTTTGTATTTAACTAGTAGTTGTTCCATTTTAGTGTATTAAGAAACATGAGCTATAAAATTCAACAACTTTATACCATATGTAAATCATCACTTGGTAAATTATTATGTGATCAATTTTGAATTTTTATAACACTTATTTGTTATAAGCTACTAAAAAATTTATTCAAAAATCAAACCAACCTAACCAATTTTCAGATCGTAATTGTTCTAATTCGTGTAGTTAGACAATTGGGAAATACGTCCAGCTTTGTCCACTCTAAATAAGTGTTATAGTTAGTTTTTAATATAACGAGATTTTTTCACAAACACACACAAACTCACGATGCCAATCGTCAATTTAGCTGTAGTGAGTCAATTACCATGAACAAAGTTATCATGATCCTTGTTATCAATACTCTAGTCATCATGATTCTGGTATTCTTAATCCTAGTAATCATGAGTCTAGCCACCGTGAATATAGTGATCGTGAGCCTAATCTCCATTAACCTAGTCAACATGAGCCTAGTCATCCTGAGCCTAGTTCAAATGAGCTTAGTGAGCATAAGCTTAGTGTTCAAGAACCTAGTCAAAAAGACCCAAGTCATCATGATCCTAGTGATCATGAGCGTAGAATCATGAACCTGTTTATCATGAGCTTAGTAATGAGCCTATTCATCATGACCCTAGTCCTCATGAGCCTGGATATTATGTGTTTTTATCATGTTCATATTTAATCTAAGGCTAGTTACAATGGACTTAGATATCATGAGTCTAGTTATCACAACCCTAGGTTTATTGGACCTAGTTATCATGAGCCTAACCATCGTGAATATAGTGATCATGAGCCTAGACACCATGAACCTAATCAAAATGACCCTAGTCATAATGATCCTAATGAACATGAGCTTATTTATCATGAGCCTAGTTATCTTGAGCCTGGTTATCATGAGCCTAGACACTATTAGCCTATTCATGACACTATGAGACTAGTTATCATGAGTTTATTTATCAAAATCTTAGTTATCATTTTATTATTTAACTTAGGCCTTAAACCTAGTTGTAATGGACTTAGATATCATGAGTCTAGTTATCACAACCCTAGTTTTAATGAGCCTAGTTATCATGAGCCTATCCATCGTGAATATAGTGATCATGAGCCTAGTCATCCTGGCTCAACATGGGCGTAGTCATCCTGGGCCTAGTTCAAATGAACCTACTGAACATGAGTTTAATGTTCAAGACCTAATCAAAATGACTTTAGTCATAATGATCCTAATGAACATGAGCCTAGAATCATGAGCTTATTTATCATGAGCCTAGTAATTAGCCTAGACATTATGAGCCTATTCATCATGACCCTGGCTCTCATGAGACTAGTTATCATGAGCTTATTTATCAAAAACTTAGTTATCATTTTATTATTTAACTTAGGCCTTAAGCCTAGTTTTAATGGACTTATATATCATGAGTCTAGTTATCATAGCCCTAGTTTTAATGAGCATAGTTATCATGAGCCTAGTCAAAATCCTAGTAATCATGAGCATATTTATCATGACCCTAGCTGTCATGATTTTAGATATAATGTGCTTTTTTATCAAGAGCTTAGTTATCATGTTTGTATTCAATTTAAGCCTAGTTATAATGGACTTGGATATCATGAGTCTAGTTATCATGAACTAACTCTCGTAACAATAAAATCTTGTTTAGGACAAACCTTTAACGGTTGAATGCAATAACGAAAGACGTTTCTTTAACTGACACCAATAATAAATTCACGAATAGCTTCCAGCCATTGTATTTTTAATGTTCTTGTATTTTGCCGCATCTAGTATCGCCCACTATACGTATTTATTCGATTCCACTTCTGTGAGTGGATCCATATCAGCGAATTAGTTATGAGTTAGTCCTCTTCATATGGCATTCGCTTATAAAACTTGTTTTCTTGCTTCTTTTAAATCCCCCTGTCCTCTATCATATTTGTCTTGCCATTATTGTAATTATTTTTATCTGTTTGTTATAATAATTTTAAATTTCGTTAATGTAGCTTAAAGTGTTCATTTATTATGTTGTTTTTTTCTTATTTCCTAATTGCTTGTGTGTTAAATCATATAATTTATTTTGTGGATGGTCTCATTTAATACATTTGGTTACGTGTTTTTTTAGTCAGATATGACGCTAAAATTGTGTTCCTGTGATCTTTGTCATCTTTCAGTAATGTAAAGAGTTCGTTGAACCATGCTTTCAATTTTGTCGCATATTCCTTAGTGTTGTTCAAATAATTAAAATTTTTTATCATCACAGATTTCGCGGTTCTGTGCGAAACATTTTGTAACTATTATAACAACCTTAAAATCGTGACAAAAAGTCATGAATATTTCATCATTACTTTAAAACAATGAACTTACGAAGGCTAGTCGCGTCATAGACAGGTATATTCTATTATATATTGAAGCTATTGCATACACTAAGGGTGCGGTGGGAGAGATTGTAATCTAGGAACAGATGAAACGATAGCGGCCGCCTCGGGCTAAAGTGATTACTGCATATAGACTATGCTACAATAAACCCACAATAGTCGTTTGCTTTATTGCATTCAGTGAATAAACATCTAAGAACTTTACCAACAAACAGCAATGTCTGTTTGCAAATCAAATACCACTTTTCAATAAATGTCAGAATATATCGTAGCCTAGAACGCCAAGAAACGTTCAGTTCAAATCCATATTACAATTGTATGTTGTTAGATCCGGAGTTTTCTTATTAACAAAAATTTAGTAACTATTGTAATAATTGTCTAATAATATAGACATACAATTTTATTAAGTTTCATGTTGAGATTTTAAAGCATTTATTGCTTGTGATATGCAAAAAAATAAATTTTAAGCTTTGAAAATTTAAAGTTTAACTATATTCAAAAGGCAATAATTTTCCTAATTTTAATTTAATTTTTTTTATTTTTTGTTTTAAATAAACTTTTTAAAGGTTTTAAAAATTTTTTCATGAATATATTTGAATATCCATCCTTAAAAAATAGCTATCAACTTTTTTAGCTCTCTTACTCTCTCTCTTTCTCTCCTCTCTCTCTCTCTCTCTCTCTTTCACGTATTTTAGCTCTCTTTCTCGCCTTATCTCTCTCTAAATTTTAAAATTTCTGTTGATAATCCTACATTAATTTAGTGTATTTTAGTGTAATTTATCTACACTTATAAATCAGTTTTGGAACAAAAAAAGGCTTAGGCTAAATTAAAGATAATTCATTAAATTTCATTGGTCTTTTTTCAAAGTAAAATAACTTTATAGCGTCAAATAAAAATATTTTTATTTTTATACTTCGAAATTTTTCCTTGCATCCTATTTTTAATTTTTATATTTACCTTTAAACTAAGGCAATACAAATTACAAATAATAGATATTTCATACTAACAAGTTTTATTAATTATAAACATATAATTTGATATTCCAAAGCAGTTGATGAAATCGTTAGTGGGTACGTGCTGTCCTATCGCAGCCATACTTAATCGCCCATTTCTAATTTTCAAAACCTCAAACTCACGCAGTAAACATTTGCATTTTAAACGTTCAAGTATTGGGTAATTATCGAACGTGAGGCGTTATCGAATTTGCAGACAAAATATGGCCTGTTGATGTAGACAGGCCACATGTGGACAAATATATTACCCCTTCACTACACAAAAATCTATAATAATTTTTTTTTTTTTTTTGTAAGTGATTATACTTTTTAAAGTAGGTATAATAAAGTATTCTACATAGCAATACGAGTATATTTGTTAAGTATATGAAAAAATTGTAATTTGCTGTAACATAACTTATCTTCAACGAAGCGGCCTCTATTTTTATAGTTTTAAAATCGCTGCATAGAATAAGTAGGCAGTGTTTCACTTGAAGCTTAAAATGTTTACATAGTAATATACAATATCAAGAGCACAGTGGTACAATATATTACAAAAATATAGGTGAAAAAACCCCAAAACCACAAAAATTAATCAAAAAATAACTAAAATAAGTTACCTAAGATTAAATCCTTATGTACATTTCGATGACAAAGTCATCATCTTCAGAGGTTCCTAGTTTTGTAGACTAGTTTGTAGGGTCAGTCTAGTTTGTTAATTTCTTTGTATTCTAGATTGTACTTTTGTAATAGGAACCTCTGAAGATGATGACTTTGTCATCGAAATGTACATAAGGATTTAATCTTAGGTAACTTATTTTAACTTTAGTTATTTTTAGAATAATTTTTGTGTGGTTTTGGGGTTTTTTCACCTATATTTTTGTAGTTTACATAGTACATTAGAAAAGTTAAGTTTTTCTCCAACCCACATTTTTCCAAAGCGGACTCTTTTAGATATATTACCTATCTTCTAACGTAGCACAGATTCTGTTCTTCTTTTTAATCTCTTGATTTTATAAACATCTATATTGGTTGAAAGTAAAGTTACACGTGGTTTTTATATTGGACAAGTTTTGGAGCGTTAGCACAAAATTGTATTATCCTTTTCGTGTTTCGAAAGACTTTCTACATTAACAGGTATAAATTTCTTTTGTAAAATCTAGGGATGGGCCGATACCTAAAATTTTCGATTCCGATTCCGATCTCGATTTTAAAATTTTTCTTCCGATTTTTGTATCTGAAGTCGATTCTCCATTCCTTCAAGTTATATAGGCGTTCATAATATTCTCTAATAATGAATTTAGTTAACATCTTGGTCAAATAGTAAAGCCTTCTAAAAATTACGTCTTACTGTAGCAGGCTAACACAAATCGTTAAACCTTGATTTATGAATAGGAATTTCTGAATGCATGTAAAAATGTCCGATAAAAGAGGTAATTTATTTAAAATTACAAATGTGAACTTCAGTTCACAGTTAAAGTATAATTTTAGTAATAAGTATTTCAATTTGTATAACTGGAGAAATTGTAAATACGTCTTATTTTTGTTTTTTTGACATATATGAAATGGTGGCGGAGTAGTGGCGGCCAGGGAGAGAGGCAGCAGAGCGAGTAGAGTGGTGACAAACAAGGGGACCAGAAATGCTTCCGATCGCCTTTGTTCTTGTGACATAAATAATAATAATATTTTCCGTATCTCAGATCGCCATTTGCTTTAGTAACTAAGATATAGTCCATAATTGATTATTCTCTCTATAAATTACATCACACACGAATTTTAACAGTTACAAAATCTATAATCGGAATCGACACTTTAATCAATGGAGTATCAAGCATCGACGATTACTAGAAACTATTAGAATGAACGCGTCCTGGAATCGAAAATCAAAATCGGCCTATCCTTAATAAAATCAATGACGTCTAGGAAGCCGATTGTTACCAAATCTTATAACCTTAGATTTAGGAGAAGTTTATACAAAGTATTCAATACAAATTAATAGTAAGAACTAAACGTTGCTAATTAAAATCCTAGTGCAGGATTACGTTACATACGCGGCCAAAGTTTGGGTCTGTTAACATAACAAACCCCTAACCTTAGATTTAAGAAATTTTATACAAAGTAGACAATACATATTACAAGCCATAACTAAACGTTGCTACTTAATTCTAGTGCAGGATTGCGTTACATACGCGGCCAAATTTTTTTGTCTGTCAACATAACATACCCCTAACCTTATATTTAAAAAAACTTTATACAAAGTAGACAATACATATTACAAGCCATAACTAAACGTTGCTACTTAATCCTAGTGCAGGATTACGTTACATACGCGGCCAAAGTTTGGGTCTGTTAACATAACAAACCCCTAACCTTAGATTAAAGAAAACTTTATACAAAGTAGACAATACATATTACAAGCCATAACTAAACGTTGCTACTTAATCCTAGTGCAGGTTTGCGTTACATACGCGGCCAAATTTTTTTGTCTGCCAACATAACATACCCCTAACCTTAAATTTAAGAACACTTTATACAAAGTAGACAATACATATTACAAGCCATAACTAAACGTTGCTACTTAATCCTAGTGCAGGATTGCGTTACATACGCGGCCAACTTTTTTTGTCTGTCAACATAACATACCCCTAACCTTAAATTTAAGAAAACTTTATACAAAGTAGACAATACATATTACAAGCCATAACTAAACGTTGCTACTTAATCCTAGTGCAGGATTACGTTACATACGCGGCCAAATTTTTTTGTCTGTCAACATAACATACCCCTAACCTTAAATTTAAGAAAACTTTATATAAAGTAGACAATACATATTACAAGCCATAACTAAACGTTGCTACTTAATCCTAGTGCAGGATTACGTTACATACGCGGCCAAAGTTTGGTTCTGTTAACATAACAAACCCTTATCCTTAGATTTAAGAAATTTTTATACAAAGTAGACAATACATATTACAAGCTATAACTAAACGTTGCTACTTAATCCTAGTGCAGGATTGCGTTACATACGCGGCCAAATTTTTTTGTCTGTCAACATAACATACCCCTAACCTTAAATTTAAGAAAACTTTATACAAAGTAGACAATACATATTACAAGCCATAACTAAACGTTGCTACTTAATCCTAGTGCAGGATTACTTTACATACGCGGCCAAAGTTTGGGACTGTTAACATAACAAACCCCTATCCTTAGATTTAAGAAATTTTTATACAAAGTAGACAATACATATTACAAGCTATAACTAAACGTTGCTACTTAATCCTAGTGCAGGATTACGTTACATATGCGGCCAAAGTTTGGGTCTGTTAACATAACAAACCCCTAACCTTAGATTTAAGAAAACTTTATACAAAGTAGACAATACATATTACAAGCCATAACTAAACGTTGTTACTTAATCCTAGTGCAGGATTACGTTACATACGCGGCCAAAGTTTGGGTCTGTTAACATAACAAACCCCTAACCTTAGATTAAAGAAAACTTTATACAAAGTAGACAATACATATTACAAGCCATAACTAAACGTTGCTACTTAATCCTAGTGCAGGTTTGCGTTACATACGCGGCCAAATTTTTTTGTCTGCCAACATAAAATACCCCTAACCTTAAATTTAAGAACACTTTATACAAAGTAGACAATACATATTACAAGCCATAACTAAACGTTGCTACTTAATCCTAGTGCAGGATTGCGTTACATACGCGGCCAACTTTTTTTGTCTGTCAACATAACATACCCCTAACCTTAAATTTAAGAAAACTTTATACAAAGTAGACAATACATATTACAAGCCATAACTAAACGTTGCTACTTAATCCTAGTGCAGGATTACGTTACATACGCGGCCAAATTTTTTTGTCTGTCAACATAACATACCCCTAACCTTAAATTTAAGAATACTTTATACAAAGTAGACAATACATATTACAAGCCATAACTAAACGTTGCTACTTAATCCTAGTGCAGGATTACGTTACATACGCGGCCAAAGTTTGGGTCTGTTAACATAACAAACCCCTAACCTTAGATTAAAGAAAACTTTATACAAAGTAGACAATACATATTACAAGCCATAACTAAACGTTGCTACTTAATCCTAGTGCAGGATTACGTTACATACGCGGCCAAATTTTTTTGTCTGTCAACATAACATACCCCTAACCTCAAATTTAAGAAAACTTTATATAAAGTAGGCAATACATATTACAAGCCATAACTAAACGTTGCTACTTAATCCTAGTGCAGGATTACGTTACATACGCGGCCAAAGTTTGGGTCTGTTAACATAACAAACCCTTATCCTTAGATTTAAGAAATTTTTATACAATGTAGACAATACATATTACAAGCTATAACTAAACGTTGCTACTTAATCCTAGTGCAGGATTGCGTTACATACGCGGCCAAATTTTTTTGTCTGTCAATATAACATACCCCTAACCTTAAATTTACGAAAACTTTATACAAAGTAGACAATACATATTACAAGCCATAACTAAACGTTGCTACTTAATCCTAGTGCAGGATTACTTTACATACGCGGCCAAAGTTTGGGACTGTTAACATAACAAACCCCTATCCTTAGATTTAAGAAATTTTTATACAAAGTAGACAATACATATTACAAGCTATAACTAAACGTTGCTACTTAATCCTAGTGCAGGATTACGTTACATATGCGGCCAAAGTTTGGGTCTGTTAACATAACAAACCCGTAACCTTAGATTTAAGAAAACTTTATACAAAGTAGACAATACATATTACAAGCCATAACTAAACGTTGTTACTTAATCCTAGTGCAGGATTACGTTACATACCCGGCCAAAGTTTGGGTCTGTTAACATAACAAACCCCTAACCTTAGATTAAAGAAAACTTTATACAAAGTAGACAATACATATTACAAGCCATAACTAAACGTTGCTACTTAATCCTAGTGCAGGTTTGCGTTACATACGCGGCCAAATTTTTTTGTCTGTCAACATAACATACCCCTAACCTTAAATTTAAGAACACTTTATACAAAGTAGACAATACATATTACAAGCCATAACTAAACGTTGCTTCTTAATCCTCGTGCAGGATTACGTTACATACGCGGCCAAATTTTTTTGTCTGTCAACATAACATACCCCTAACCTTAAATTTAAGAACACTTTATACAAAGTAGACAATACATATTACAAGCCATAACTAAACGTTGCTTCTTAATCCTCGTGCAGGATTACGTTACATACGCGGCCAAATTTTTTTGTCTGTCAACATAACATACCCCTAACCTTAAATTTAAGAAAACTTTATACAAAGTAGACAATACATATTACAAGCCATAACTAAACGTTGCTACTTAATCCTAGTGCAGGACTACGTTACATACGCGGCCAAAGTTTGGGTCTGTTAACATAACAAACCCCTAACCTTAGATTTATGAAAACTTTATACAAAGTAAACAATACATATTACAAGCCATAACTAAACGTTGCTACTTAATCCTAGTGCAGGATTACTTTACATACACGGCCAAAGTTTGGGTCTGTTAACATGCCAAACCCCTATCCTTAGATTTAAGAAATTTTTATACAAAGTAGACAATACATATTACAAGCCATAACTAAACGTTGCTACTTAATCCTAGTGCAGGATTACGTTACATACGCGGCCAAAGTTTGGGTCTGTTAACATAACAAACCCCTAACCTTAGATTAAAGAAAACTTTATACAAAGTAGACAATACATATTACAAGCCATAACTAAACGTTGCTACTTAATCCTAGTGCAGGTTTGCGTTACATACGCGGCCAAATTTTTTTGTCTGCCAACATAACATACCCCTAACCTTAAATTTAAGAACACTTTATACAAAGTAGACAATACATATTACAAGCCATAACTAAACGTTGCTACTTAATCCTAGTGCAGGATTGCGTTACATACGCGGCCAACTTTTTTTGTCTGTCAACATAACATACCCCTAACCTTAAATTTAAGAAAACTTTATACAAAGTAGACAATACATATTACAAGCCATAACTAAACGTTGCTACTTAATCCTAGTGCAGGATTACGTTACATACGCGGCCAAATTTTTTTGTCTGTCAACATAACATACCCCTAACCTTAAATTTAAGAAAACTTTATACAAAGTAGACAATACATATTACAAGCCATAACTAAACGTTGCTACTTAATCCTAGTGCAGGATTACGTTACATACGCGGCCAAAGTTTGGGTCTGTTAACATAACAAACCCCTAACCTTAGATTAAAGAAAACTTTATACAAAGTAGACAATACATATTACAAGCCATAACTAAACGTTGCTACTTAATCCTAGTGCAGGATTACGTTACATACGCGGCCAAATTTTTTTGTCTGTCAACATAACATACCCCTAACCTTAAATTGAAGAAAACTTTATATAAAGTAGACAATACATATTACAAGCCATAACTAAACGTTGCTACTTAATCCTAGTGCAGGATTACTTTACATACGCGGCCAAAGTTTGGGACTGTTAACATAACAAACCCCTATCCTTAGATTTAAGAAATTTTTATACAAAGTAGACAATACATATTACAAGCTATAACTAAACGTTGCTACTTAATCCTAGTGCAGGATTACGTTACATATGCGGCCAAAGTTTGGGTCTGTTAACATAACAAACCCCTAACCTTAGATTTAAGAAAACTTTATACAAAGTAGACAATACATATTACAAGCCATAACTAAACGTTGTTACTTAATCCTAGTGCAGGATTACGTTACATACGCGGCCAAAGTTTGGGTCTGTTAACATAACAAACCCCTAACCTTAGATTAAAGAAAACTTTATACAAAGTAGACAATACATATTACAAGCCATAACTAAACGTTGCTACTTAATCCTAGTGCAGGTTTGCGTTACATACGCGGCCAAATTTTTTTGTCTGCCAACATAACATACCCCTAACCTTAAATTTAAGAACACTTTATACAAAGTAGACAATACATATTACAAGCCATAACTAAACGTTGCTACTTAATCCTAGTGCAGGATTGCGTTACATACGCGGCCAACTTTTTTTGTCTGTCAACATAACATACCCCTAACCTTAAATTTAAGAAAACTTTATACAAAGTAGACAATACATATTACAAGCCATAACTAAACGTTGCTACTTAATCCTAGTGCAGGATTACGTTACATACGCGGCCAAATTTTTTTGTCTGTCAACATAACATACCCCTAACCTTAAATTTAAGAATACTTTATATAAAGTAGACAATACATATTACAAGCCATAACTAAACGTTGCTACTTAATCCTAGTGCAGGATTACGTTACATACGCGGCCAAAGTTTGGGTCTGTTAACATAACAAACCCTTATCCTTAGATTTAAGAAATTTTTATACAAAGTAGACAATACATATTACAAGCTATAACTAAACGTTGCTACTTAATCCTAGTGCAGGATTGCGTTACATACGCGGCCAAATTTTTTTGTCTGTCAACATAACATACCCCTAACCTTAAATTTAAGAAAACTTTATACAAAGTAGACAATACTTATTACAAGCCATAACTAAACGTTGTTACTTAATCCTAGTGCAGGATTACGTTACATACGCGGCCAAAGTTTGGGTCTGTTAACATAACAAACCCCTAACCTTAGATTAAAGAAAACTTTATACAAAGTAGACAATACATATTACAAGCCATAACTAAACGTTGCTACTTAATCCTAGTGCAGGATTACGTTACATACGCGGCCAAAGTTTGGGTCTGTTAACATAACAAACCCCTAACCTTAGATTAAAGAAAACTTTATACAAAGTAGACAATACATATTACAAGCCATAACTAAACGTTGCTACTTAATCCTAGTGCAGGATTACGTTACATACGCGGCCAAAGTTTGGGTCTGTTAACATAACAAACCCCTAACCTTAGATTAAAGAAAACTTTATACAAAGTAGACAATACATATTACAAGCCATAACTAAACGTTGCTACTTAATCCTAGTGCAGGATTACGTTACATACGCGGCCAAAGTTTGGGTCTGTTAACATAACAAACCCCTAACCTTAGATTAAAGAAAACTTTATACAAAGTAGACAATACATATTACAAGCCATAACTAAACGTTGCTACTTAATCCTAGTGCAGGTTTGCGTTACATACGCGGCCAAAGTTTGGGTCTGTTAACATAACAAACCCTTATCCTTAGATTTAAGAATTTTTTATACAAAGTAGACAATACATATTACAAGCTATAACTAAACGTTGCTACTTAATCCTAGTGCAGGATTGCGTTACATACGCGGCCAAATTTTTTTGTCTGTCAACATAACATACCCCTAACCTTAAATTTAAGAAAACTTTATACAAAGTAGACAATACATATTACAAGCCATAACTAAACGTTGCTACTTAATCCTAGTGCAGGATTACTTTACATACGCGGCCAAAGTTTGGGACTGTTAACATAACAAACCCCTATCCTTAGATTTAAGAAATTTTTATACAAAGTAGACAATACATATTACAAGCTATAACTAAACGTTGCTACTTAATCCTAGTGAAGGATTACGTTACATATGCGGCCAAAGTTTGGGTCTGTTAACATAACAAACCCCTAACCTTAGATTTAAGAAAACTTTATACAAAGTAGACAATACATATTACAAGCCATAACTAAACGTTGTTACTTAATCCTAGTGCAGGATTACGTTACATACGCGGCCAAAGTTTGGGTCTGTTAACATAACAAACCCCTAACCTTAGATTAAAGAAAACTTTATACAAAGTAGACAATACATATTACAAGCCATAACTAAACGTTGCTACTTAATCCTAGTGCAGGTTTGCGTTACATACGCGGCCAAATTTTTTTGTCTGCCAACATAACATACCCCTAACCTTAAATTTAAGAACACTTTATACAAAGTAGACAATACATATTACAAGCCATAACTAAACGTTGCTACTTAATCCTAGTGCAGGATTGCGTTACATACGCGGCCAACTTTTTTTGTCTGTCAACATAACATACCCCTAACCTTAAATTTAAGAAAACTTTATACAAATTAGACAATACATATTACAAGCCATAACTAAACGTTGCTACTTAATCCTAGTGCAGGATTACGTTACATACGCGGCCAAATTTTTTTGTCTGTCAACATAACATACCCCTAACCTTAAATTTAAGAATACTTTATACAAAGTAGACAATACATATTACAAGCCATAACTAAACGTTGCTACTTAATCCTAGTGCAGGATTACGTTACATACGCGGCCAAAGTTTGGGTCTGTTAACATAACAAACCCCTAACCTTAGATTAAAGAAAACTTTATACAAAGTAGACAATACATATTACAAGCCATAACTAAACGTTGCTACTTAATCCTAGTGCAGGATTACGTTACATACGCGGCCAAATTTTTTTGTCTGTCAACATAACATACCCCTAACCTCAAATTTAAGAAAACTTTATATAAAGTAGACAATACATATTACAAGCCATAACTAAACGTTGCTACTTAATCCTAGTGCAGGATTACGTTACATACGCGGCCAAAGTTTGGGTCTGTTAACATAACAAACCCTTATCCTTAGATTTAAGAAATTTTTATACAAAGTAGACAATACATATTACAAGCTATAACTAAACGTTGCTACTTAATCCTAGTGCAGGATTACGTTACATACGCGGCCAAATTTTTTTGTCTGTCAACATAACATACCCCTAACCTTAAATTTAAGAAAACTTTATACAAAGTAGACAATACATATTACAAGCCATAACTAAACGTTGCTACTTAATCCTAGTGCAGGATTACTTTACATACGCGGCCAAAGTTTGGGACTGTTAACATAACAAACCCCTATCCTTAGATTTAAGAAATTTTTATACAAAGTAGACAATACATATTACAAGCTATAACTAAACGTTGCTACTTAATCCTAGTGCAGGATTACGTTACATATGCGGCCAAAGTTTGGGTCTGTTAACATAACAAACCCCTAACCTTAGATTTAAGAAAACTTTATACAAAGTAGACAATACATATTACAAGCCATAACTAAACGTTGTTACTTAATCCTAGTGCAGGATTACGTTACATACGCGGCCAAAGTTTGGGTCTGTTAACATAACAAACCCCTAACCTTAGATTAAAGAAAACTTTATACAAAGTAGACAATACATATTACAAGCCATAACTAAACGTTGCTACTTAATCCTAGTGCAGGTTTGCGTTACATACGCGGCCAAATTTTTTTGTCTGTCAACATAACATACCCCTAACCTTAAATTTAAGAACACTTTATACAAAGTAGACAATACATATTACAAGCCATAACTAAACGTTGCTACTTAACCCTCGTGCAGGATTACGTTACATACGCGGCCAAATTTTTTTGTCTGTCAACATAACATACCCCTAACCTTAAATTTAAGAAAACTTTATACAAAGTAGACAATACATATTACAAGCCATAACTAAACGTTGCTACTTAATCCTAGTGCAGGACTACGTTACATACGCGGCCAAAGTTTGGGTCTGTTAACATAACAAACCCCTAACCTTAGATTAAAGAAAACTTTATACAAAGTAGACAATACATATTACAAGCCATAACTAAACGTTGCTACTTAATCCTAGTGCAGGATTACTTTACATACACGGCCAAATTTGGGTCTGTTAACATACCAAACCCCTATCCTTAGATTTAAGAAATTTTTATACAAAGTAGACAATACATATTACAAGCTATAACTAAACGTTGCTACTTAATCCTAGTGCAGGATTGCGTTACATACGCGGCCAAATGTTTTTGTCTGTCAACATAACATACCCCTAACCTTAAATTTAAGAAAACTTTATACAAAGTAGACAATACATATTACAAGCCATAACTAAACGTTGCTACTTAATCCTAGTGCAGGATTACGTTACATACGCGGCCAAAGTTTGGGTCTGTTAACATAACAAACCCCTAACCTTAGATTAAAGAAAACTTTATACATAGTAGACAATACATATTACAAGCCATAACTAAACGTTGCTACTGAATCCTAGTGCAGGATTGCGTTACATACGCGGCCTAATTTTTTTGTCTTTTAACATACAAAACCCCTATCCTTAGATTTAAGAAATTTTTATACAAAGTAGACAATACATATTACAAGCTATAACTAAACGTTGATACTTAATCCTAGTGCAGGATTGCGTTACATACGCGGCCAAATTTTTTTGTCTGTCAACATAACATACCCCTAACCTTAAATTTAAGAAAACTTTATACAAAGTAGACAATACATATTACAAGCCATAACTAAACGTTGCTACTTAATCCTAGTGCAGGATTACGTTACATACGCGGCCAAAGTTTGGGTCTGTTAACATAACAAACCCCTAACCTTAGATTAAAGAAAACTTTATACAAAGTAGACAATACATATTACAAGCCATAACTAAACGTTGCTACTTAATCCTAGTGCAGGATTGCGTTACATACGCGGCCAAATTTTTTTGTCTGTCAACATAACATACCCCTAACCTTAAATTTAAGAAAACTTTATACAAAGTAGACAATACATATTACAAGCCATAACTAAACCTTGCTACTTAATCCTAGTGCAGGATTACGTTACATACGCGGCCAAAGTTTGGGTCTGATAACATAACAAACCCCTAACTTTAGATTTAAGAAAACTTTATACAAAGTAAACAATACATATTACAAGCCATTACTAAACGTTGCTACTTAATCCTAGTGCAGGATTACTTTACATACGCGGCCAAAGTTTGGGTCTGTTAACATAACAAACCCCTATCCTTAGATTTAAGAAATTTTTATACAAAGTAGACAATACATATTACAAGCTATAACTAAACGTTGCTACTTAATCCTAGTGCAGGATTACGTTACATTCGCGGCCAAAGTTTGGGTCTGTTAACATAACAAACCAGCGACGAAGCCTCAACTAAAAGAATTAGCGAGTGGGCCGCTAATGAGTGCTGCGGCTATCACATCCGGCCTCGCTGACCTGTACTGAATCCACAATCACCTGCTCGCCCTGTAATTGGATAACATTGGACTTACAAGAGGACAAACTGATTGCCTCCAACTACACTCATTAAAATTTTACTTGAATGGCAACTACACCGGGACAAGAATGTTACCGTCGTCCATCATTGTTCCTGCGGACCAGTCCTTCTCTTATTGTTTCCTTTTACAGATCTTATGCTTAGCATTAATAAATCATTGATACGTGTTATGCCCATCAAATTGAAGTTTGCCTTTTAAATATTTCTCGTTCCGAGGCTAATTAGTGCATTCTTTCATTTAACTGTGCATTTTTTGTGTTTGTTTCTGCTCTGATTATTACTTGAGGGAAAGACTTTGTATTCATCGTGAGACCTTGTACAGCTCACTTCAATAGATTAAAATCAATTTATAATCCTTTTATAAAAATCAGTTTGCGGTAATTAGGGACAGGAAAAAAAATATGAAAGTTGTCAGGAAAAATTTCCCTTTAGTAGACAGAATATGCATAATACAGAGTTGCAATAAAATATAGGTAAAAATATTTAGATATTTAGGCGCAAATATCTACGTCACGATACAATGTATGTCATACGGTTGAAACCACTGAAATACAAAGCAGAAGAAGTTAGGTCTTGTATTGAACATTATATAGTAGAATGTGTTTTGACTAATTGGAAGAGCATATAGTCAGTACTCCAGTATAATCATCACTGGTAATACAGTATATAACGAGATATTGATTTATCAACAAGTTCCTTTCAGTATGGACATATTTATTGAGCTTTGGGGCTGCGTCAGTTGAAATAACGGAAATACAAACTTTAGATCTCAAGATGAACCGTGTCCATGACATACTGGGCGCACAGTGTCTACTACGTTATATAAATCTGAAAAAAAAGAGTTGAAAATGTAGTGTGAATGTAGTGTTGTATGAACAATTCGATTCTAAAGAATCATCAGTGAAGTATGTCAATCAGTGGATGTGCGCCTAGTTGATGTCTACTGTTGTATTAGTGTTGTGAACAATTCGATACTAAAGAATCATCATTGAAGTATGTCAATCAGTGGATGTGCGCCTAGTTGATGTCTACTGTTGTATTAGTGTTGAGAACAATTCGATTCTAAAGAATCATCATTGAAGTATGTCAATCAGTGGATGTGCGCCTAGTTGATGTCTACTGTTGTATTAGTGTTGTGAACAATGCGATACTAAAGATTTATCATTGAAGTATGTCAATCAGTGGATGTGCGCCTAGTTGATGTCTACTGTTGAATTAGTGTTGTGAACAATGCGATACTAAAGATTCATCAATGAAGTATGTCAATCAGTGGATGTGCGCCTAGTTGATGTCTACTGTTGTATTAGTGTTGTGAACAATGCGATACTAAAGATTCATCAATGAAGTATGTCAATCAGTGGATGTGCGCCTAGTTGATGTCTACTGTTGTACTAGTGTTGTGAACAATGCGATACTAAAGATTCATCAATGAAGTATGTCAATCAGTGGATGTGCGCTTAGTTGATGTCTACTGTTGTATTAGTGTTGTGAACAATGCGATACTAAAGATTCATCAATGAAGTATGTAAATCAGTGGATGTGCGCCTAGTTGATGTCTACTGTTGTATTAGTGTTGTGAACAATGCGATACTAAAGATTCATCAATGAAGTATGTCAATCAGTGGATGTGCGCCTAGTTGATGTCTACTGTTGTATTATTGTTGTGAACAATGCGATACTAAAGATTCATCAATGAAGTATGTCAATCAGTGGATGTGCGCCTAGTTGATGTCTACTGTTGTATTAGTGTTGTGAACAATGCGATATTAAAGATTCATCAATGAAGTATGTCAATCAGTGGATGTGCGCCTAGTTGATGTCTACTGTTGTATTAGTGTTGTGAACAATGCGATACTAAAGATTCATCAATGAAGTATGTCAATCAGTGGATGTGCGCCTAGTTGATGTCTACTGTTGTATTAGTGTTGTGAACAATGCGATACTAAAGATTCATCATTGAAGTATGTCAATCAGTGGATGTGCGCCTAGTTGATGTCTACTGTTGTATTAGTGTTGTGAACAATGCGATACTAAAGATTCATCATTGAAGTATGTCAATCAGTGGATGTGCGCCTAGTTGATGTCTACTATTGTATTAGTGTTGTGAACAATGCGATACTAAAGATTCATCATTGAAGTATGTCAATCAGTGGATGTGCGCCTAGTTGATGTCTATTGTTGTATTAGTGTTGTGAACAATGCGATACTAAAGATTCATCATTGAAGTATGTCAATCAGTGGATGTGCGCCTAGTTGATGTCTACTGTTGTATTAGTGTTGTGAACAATGCGATACTAAAGATTCATCAATGAAGTATGTCAATCAGTGGATGTGCGCCTAGTTGATGTCTATTGTTGTATTAGTGTTGTGAACAATGCGATACTAAAGATTCATCATTGAAGTATGTCAATCAGTGGATGTGCGCCTAGTTGATGTCTATTGTTGTATTAGTGTTGTGAACAATGCGATACTAAAGATTCATCATTGAAGTATGTCAATCAGTGGATGTGCGCCTAGTTGATGTCTACTATTGTATTAGTGTTGTGAACAATGCGATACTAAAGATTCATCATTGAAGTATGTCAATCAGTGGATGTGCGCCTAGTTGATGTCTACTGTTGTATTAGTGTTGTGAACAATGCGATACTAAAGATTCATCATTGAAGTATGTCAATCAGTGGATGTGCGCCTAGTTGATGTCTACTATTGTATTAGTGTTGTGAACAATGCGATACTAAAGATTCATCATTGAAGTATGTCAATCAGTGGATGTGCGCCTAGTTGATGTCTACTGTTGTATTAGTGTTGTGATTCGCGAAGAAAAGACCATTGGTAGACGTACTGATTTTTGGAAATCGCAGTACGTTTCCGTCTTAATTGTTTTTCTGATAATCTGAAAGCGATTCGGATAATCGGAGCTCGGATGGTTGGAGTTCTACTGTATACAGTACAGTCTCACTAATCCGGACTTGATGGGACCGGACCCTGTCCGGATCAACGAAAGTCCGGATTAGACGGAAAAGCCAAACAAATATGTGTTTTAGGCGGGGAAACATATTGAAATTGTAGTTTTAGTGAAATTGAGGCCTAAATATAGCTATACAGTACAGTATTTCATAGCTTATTTAGCAAAAAATCGTGTAATTGTAACAGAAAAGGTATCACATGAATAAATATCAAAGCATCTTTCTCGTTGAATAAATGTATTCACATAAAGTTATTTACACTATACTGTATAAACGCACAAAAAACTCAAACAAAAATGAAACTGAAACAAAAATAAACTTTGCAGCATTGCAGCCTCCCCATCATGAGTTGGGCTGACCGGTTCGTCTTTGTAGTCTTCCTCTTCCGATCTGTCATTTTCTGCGATTGCAGTGCACACCGCGACGATTGATCACTTGATAACCAATGTCATTATCACTGATAATCCACTCTGAAATATCAGTGTCTTTCAACTCGGCCCAACCCTCCAATTGTTGAAAAATCTGAACAAATTCCGCGTCGTCATTAGTAGGTTGACTGTTGGTTTTTTCACTTTCCTCTGGCATTTCAGGCCACAATTTTTTCCAGCTCTTTTGGAGTGTAGACGGTTGAATTTCCGCCCACGATTCTGCAGCCATATAAATGACATCCTTTATAATCACTTCTTTAAGAATTTCAATAAATTGTGTGGCTGGATCTGCTTCTTGTTGTTACAAAAACGATAAAATTAACTTTTTCCTATATCGCCGTTTTATCGCCTCTATCACGCCTCGGTCCATCGGCTGAATGAGAGCCGAGACGTTAGGAGGAAGAAATTTAACAAAAATGTCACCATGACGCAATTCTTCATTTGGGTGCCATGGGGCATTATCAATTAGTAAAACCGCTTTTCGAGGGAGTTTTTTCTCTTTTAAAAACTTTTCTCTTGTTGGAACAAAGTTTTAAAAAAACCAGTCCTTAAAAATTTGACTGTTCATCCACGCTGATTTTTTTAACTTGTATTGGGCCGGTAGAACACTTAAATTTACATTTTTAAAAAACCTTAGGCTTTGCGGATTTTCCCATCACCAAAAGTGGAAATTTTGAGATCGCCAGAAGCATTACTGCAGGGCAGCAAAGTCATACGTTCTTTCTTAACTTTATGGCCTTTTGCTACTTAATCTAATTTGGAAGCTAAAATTTTTTTGGGAACATTTTATAAGTTAATCCGGTTTCGTCAGCGTTGAACACCTGACAAGTCTGTAAGTTTTCATCTCTGAGAAACTTGCCAAATTTGTCTTTGAATTTTTCACTGGCATCAATGTCACCTGACAAAATTTCACCACTTATTCCGAGTTGACGGATGCCGTGTCGTTCCTTACACCGTTACAGCCAACCCACACTGGCAGTAAAATTAGCGCCTCCTTTTAACTTTTCATTCAGTTTCAGCGCGATCGTTTGCAAATTTACACCCGATAATGGAACACGCTGTTCCCGTTGTTGGCAAAACCGAACATACAAAGCATCATCTAGGGTTTCATTTTTTGGATTTTTTAAAGTGCTTCTGCCGCCTAAACTGTCTATACTAACCATTTTTGCAAAAATATCTTCAATTTCCTGTCGCTTTTTCTCCAGTCGGAAACCGTTTGTTTTCCCACGCCTAACTCTTTTGCAATTTTAGTAAGCGATTCACCTCCATCAATACGATATAAAACTTGGAGTTTTTATTCCATTGTCACTGTCACTGACTTACGATTAGTCGCCATTTTCACTGAACACTGAACGAGACGTAAATAAAAAACACAGATCAATATCGCACTAGAATTAAATGACAACTGAGCAGAAGTCTTGCGAGAAGCAGTAAAGGTGGCATCCTTCCGAAAACACAACTGACCTGACGCCAGACAGATAGACTGTCTATCCGTTTATTTTAGTCAGCTGTCCTTTATCTATCGTTTATCGCAAGATGTTTCTGATGTCACATGCGTTGTAGTGTTGGGAGATCTAATGTGAATATATATTTTCAAAGACGTTTTTCCTACTTTAATAGGCAAAAGAAACAAATAATATGGTAAATTCATATTTTAATGAATAAATTATATTATTTGTCTATTAGAGTAGGAAAACCCATTTGAAAAAAAACAAATATAGACGTATAAAAATAAATATTTTTGTGGACGGCAGACTGATTGTGCACTGTAAAATACTATAACTAAACAAAAATGTTGGGCCGTCCGGATTAGCCGGACGTCCGGATCATCGGAGACCGGATTAGCGAGACTGCACTGTATATAAATTATTCGAGAAAAAAGATACAAAAGATTTGGTTAAAATTAATATTTATCATTTTTAACAAATATCTGAAAAATAAATTTACAAAACAATCCGCCGAACATCCGCCTTTTTATAGTAATTTTTTTTCTAAAATCTATTGTTTATAGTGTTTAATAAAATCAGAAATTAAATACTTCATCTCTTGAGTAAGATAGCTAAAGGGATTTAGATTTTAATTAGTAAACAATTTCTCAGCGTATTTGTTTAATGAATAAAAACTATGGTGGCAATTGTCTGGCAAATGGCTTAAGAATTCTCAATCATAAATAATATATGATCGTCAGTATTGCTTGACATGCCTCTGATGATGGTGACTTGGTAACCGAAATGTAAATCAGGTTATAATACAAATATTTCTTTCATGATATAATTCCAAATACATATTAATATTTCTCCCTCACCACGCATAGCGGTCACCTGCACATCCATTGCTATATTAACAAAGGAAACTTCTGACGTAACAGGTTATTGAAGCCTGTAAGTTGTTTCTTCAACACTCCGTAGATACAAATCCAGAATCAGTACCGCTTAAGTGTAACGAATGTAGTTTAAGCAGATATTTTCAGGACAGATCTCAGCTCAGATTTTCTTTAATCCAAAATATCAATTTACGTAGCATCCTTACATAACAGGTAGGCATCGACAGATGTGCAATACTACAAAGATGACTTTAATTCTATCCCCTCTTTTGAGTCTTAATCAAAGGCCTGTTTTACATGTTGGAGTAGATTCGAACAGATCTGCTTCCGTCCTACAGCTTTCTGAATCGCACGCGTGATTCTATGCATTTACCTTACAATAAGTTTTACTACTGAATCCAAATAACTTCTGAGACTTTATAGAAATGTCTCTTACTAGATTTGATCATAACGAGGGGAAATTCAGTTTTAATATCTTGTTTGTTTAAAGTAAGTATATGCATCCAACATTTGTATAAACATATCTAGGGTGGAGGGTGGTTATTACAGGGGGAGAGATTTAAGCCCATTATAACTCTAATATAAACGTTTAATGGGATGCTTTAGTGGATAGAGGTAATAAAATGGATTTAATGGCTTGAAGTCCCATTAGCGTTTTTAACCGCATGCAATTTATTTCTGTACCTGAATGTATATTTTCCGATCGATATAATCAATTTATAATGAATATAAATTTGCCTATTCCATTAAAAACTAATGGTCCGGAAGTAACCTGTCAAACTGATATGTGCATAAAAAAGTATATTTTGGATTTAATATGGCTAGATATGTTACAGCAAAGGCTGTGCCTCCCCCTCTCTTCTCCCACTCCTCATTCCCCGCCTGGTGTCTTCCAAACATCGCATGATTCGTAACTCAAGGTCTAATTTTATCCTACTACAAGCTTCTATGTAGCAAAAAAAAACAGTAGAAATGCCTTCTTTTGTTAAAACGTTTTTGCTGCCCGCCTCCAAAGCACCATATTATGTACTATTTCTAGACATATAATTAACTACTATAATAATAATTGCGTAACTAAGGGAATATTTTAGAACAGTGGTGCACAACCCGCGACCCACGGGCCACATGCTGCCCCCGACAAAGTTTTTTGTGGCCCACGGGCCGCATGCTGCCCCCGACAGTTTTTTGTGGCCCGCGTGCCACTCTAAAACGTTGCATTTGGATGTACGGAAATGTAATGCTATTCCATAGGGAAAGGCATAGGTGAGCACATTCTATTCAAATGATCATTGTACAACCAATACTGACGTGATTATGGAAATCTTTAATCTTAATCTTTAATCTGTACTCTATGTGTATGTAAAGAAATTGATATTTTTCTTTCTATCGTGGTATTACGGTATTCGAGTTTAAAAACGAAGACCGGTTATGTGACTTGGCATTTTATGTTGATATTACGCATCATATGAAGGAATTGAATACCAAACTTCAAGGCAGAGACAATTCAATCGTCAGTGAGTCTTATAAGAGCGTTTGGAGTTTGAAAAGAAGTTGTAAGTATATATATGGGATTTTAATTTAAAATGTAGGCTATGTTATTTGAAAGTTAACCACAACTAGATAACACGTATTACAATTGTTGAACTCGAGAAGTTTTAATCCTGCGGTCCGGGTCGAGAGAAATGAGCACTTAATTGACCCACCGCTCCAAAAAGAGCACCCCTGCTTTAGAACGAACTTGTTGACGCGTCTCGAAACAATCATTTCGTTGAATGTGTAAATGAAACGATTGTTTCGAAACGCGTCAACAAGATAGTTTTAAAGTATTCACTTAGCTACGCAATAATTACTTTTAGTTTAATCATTGAATTCAATATGATTACAACAAGCAACTATAATTAATTATTATTTGGCCATTGCAAAAATAAGTGTTATGAGTATTCTGTTTTCTACCAACCCTAAAGGAGAACGGTGAAACACTCAACAAATCTACTTAGGAGCCGGATGTTGAGCTCTATTTATTATAGAGGTGCTACCTATCTGTACCTACTTTACTATTTTATTTTGAGGCTACGAAATGTATGATTTTTAAAGTTTATCCAGTTTGAGGGTTTTGAAGAAGTTCTTTACTTTATTTTCAAAGCTTACATTTGGAGCAATCAGATTTATGTAGTTTGAATTCTGTTGGAATTACATTACTATGTTACAAGTAAGTTTAATTATTCCATTTTTACTAACATTTTAAACGACAAACTGATTACAAAAAAACATAAAACAGAATCATTCGTCAAATGACTTTTAACACTTTTGCATCGTCTTGCGTATGTTAAACGAGAACTTTTTTTAAGACGGAAAGTAGACGTTTAAAATAATAGATCTCACATAAATGGTTAAAAAAATATTTATGTACATACAATGTGATAAATTAAAACTGGTTTGTGCGTTTCGGAGTTTATAACCATGTTTGGTATTTTAAAATAATGTTGCAAAAAATGTTTAGGCTATAAAAACCGTTCCGCTTTTAGAACATATCTCTGTACCATTGTTACTAAACCAACTCGGGAACTCTTCCAACAGTTGGAAGAACATCGGAAGAATATTTCCTGTCTTTAAGAACTGTTTCCAATTTCTAATGAAAGAGAATATTATGTATTTCTTTTTAATAATACTGCACTAACTGTTTATGACAATGATTCTAATGCGTCATCGGTCACGTCTATATTCCAAAAGTTTTATTGTAATATTAGGAGCTATGAAAGTTTATTAAAGAATGTAGAGCTGCTTTAGTTGGTCCATTTGTCACTCGTAAGCTGGGCCGTGACAGACTAGAAAACCTGTACTAGTCTTATTCAAAAACATTTGTTTTTGTAGTGCGTGTTGCATCAAAGGCCACCCTAAGAAATTGCAGGCGTTTTGATCGTTTAGAAAACTGATGTGAGTAAATCTTTTCAAACATTTACGTAAATGAACTGGTTAATATGACAAATAAAATAAAATAATCTTTATAGCGTTTTTTTGGCCTTGTAAAATCTATATTATAGTAATATAAATACTATACCTCATAATTCTATCTCTGTGGAACGGTCTTTTTCCCCCCTCTACCGTTCCTTCTCCTATGGTCGCCCTTCGAAGCCACGTGCTAGCTTACAAGTGACCAGCTTTACTACTCTTTAACCGCCAACTACTGAATATTCCATTTCGCAAGTTGGTTCGACATGGAAGCTGCAGAAACCTACAGATATATTATAACGCAACTAAAGATCGATCCTAGTTTAGGCGCTATTATTATAAAAACAATAATAATAAATAGGGTTTGCGGAAATGTGGAAGCTTCATATAGAGAATGCTAAACGCACATAATACAGCGGTTTATATAGTGAAAATTATAAATGAAATAATAAACAATTATGAGTTAAGTAACCATCAAGGAAAGTCACTAAAGAACTAAGGTCAGCCACCTTCGTAACACTAACATTGCACATAGATAGTCCAAACATATGCCAGGTAGCCCAGAAATGACCGCTTGCCTTACAACCTCGGATACTATTAATGACTAAGATAATTCAATAGTGTTAAAACTGCCTTGGATTTATTGTAAACTGAGTGTACTGATGGATTTTGTTTACTTTAGGGAGATTAAGTCAAATGCATTGAAATATATGTCTACAATTATTTAAAGGTGATATCCAAAAGTGCTGTTTCAAATAGCAAAAATGTTAATTAATAGTTTTATATTATTATACAAAATAAAGTTGATATTAAAAAAATACATAATTTTCTATATCGCCTCATATATATATATATATATATATATATATATATATATATATATATATATATATATATATATATATTGTAATCCTTAGATGATTTTTTTTTTCTTGTTGAATATGTATGGTGAAATAAAATAATTTTCATAAACAAGAATATACGAGTATTACTTCACTTTATTGTTGATTGAAGCTTTTCGCTAATTTACATTATTGGCATTTTCAAAATTTATAAATCACTGTCCAGTTATGTGACTAGAGTACGAACTCTAGTCTTACTCTAGGCACATAACTGGACAATGATTTATAAATTTTGAAAATGCTAATAATGTAAATTAGCGAAAAGCTTCAATCAACAATAAAGTGAAGTAATACTCGTATATTCTTGTTTATGAAAATTATTTTATTTCACCATATATGTGTGTGTGTGTGTGTGTGTGTGTGTGTGTGTGTGTGTGTGTGTGTGTGTGTGTGTGTGTGTGTGTGTGTGTGTGTGTGTGTGTGTGTGTGTGTGTGTGTGTGTGTATCTCATCTTTTAATTAAGTCACTTCTAAACATGGTAATGATTTTAAAAACTTTGTAAATTTCACTCTATAAAGAACTCCCATTTATATTCCGTTCGATTTTGCATAAAATATGCGCCAACATAACCTAATTTGAATGAACCGATTGAACAATGCTAGTCCCAATGCAAAGTACTTTGTTATAAATTACGAGCGGTTTTGCATTCCGCGCAACCGCGTAATGGAGACATTCATTGCAGCATGTTTATCGATAGAAGGCAACGTAAATAAAGGTTCACTTATAGATCAAGACGGACGATTCCCTGACAAATAAGAACGTCGGTAGGGCGTCGGGGCTGACTGACGTACACGGATCGGTTAATTGTAACAATGCGGCCGTAAGACGGACTGACTCGTGACTTGAAGTGGCATGCAAATGCTTGGTGTAATGTATGCATCGGTGAGCCAGACCTGATAGATTCATCAATCTGACGTCGTCCCTTCAGCCGCCTTAACAAAAAGGTGTGTCAGTATAAATAACATCATCTTCAACTCGCTTCAACGCCTAATGATCCGTCTGTGTAACGCGCGAGCGCACTGTATTTCCAAATATGTTAAACTGTAATAACAACTTAGAGCTACTGTGACGTGATTATTTATTCTAATTAAATAAAATATCTTGATCACAAAAACATTTTATTTAAATCTTAATGAACATTTCGATTGTAAATAATTCATCTTCAAAGGAAATATTACAATAATTATTCAGTTTTGTTTGTAATAATTTCGTCTGAAGATTATTGCAACTGAAATGTAATTGATTACAAGTGTAACTATTTGTATCATTAAAGACATTTTTCTAAGAAATTCATGAAATGTACGTATATATGCCAATTTACAAGAAGTCATACACAGGTAGGTAACACTTGGCAACTTCACTCCTTCATATGTCCTTGGAACAGATAGTTCTACAATCGAAAAGTTATAGCCTACCATCTAGATTCTGTCAAAAGGGCTTTTCCCCCAAATAAATTAATTTCCTTAAATGCCTTTCAAATTTTATGTTTTTTTTTAGATATATTATGTGAGTAGAATTTATAGACATATGTTTTCTGGTAGAAGAAATAATAAAAACTTTTTTTGTCCCAATAGTATTTTCGTAAATGTTTTTAAATTATAGCGCACCAAATATTTAATTATTTATCTATACGAAAAAGTTTTATAGATCATTTAATTAAAATTTAATAACTATTATTTATGATAATAACAATAATATAATATATTTTATAATAATATAATAATCCACTATATTATATAACTAATTATAGTAGTAGTAATATATAAAACAATAATTCATTAATAATTATTATAGGCCTATATTACATATAGCATACAATAGAATAATTATGAATGGAAATTAAAGTAATATTTTTCAAGCAAATCTTTGCTTATTAAAAAAAATTGTCAGTACAAAATTATAAAAAATTAAACTATGAAAAAATATTAATTAAATTAAACAATTTATCAAAACTCTGTACGATAAACAACACTCTTGGAATAATGTTGGCAAATAATTCAATTTATTCTGGAAAGGAAACATTATCTTAATTTCAGAACGTAACTAAGAGAAGTTTAACGGAAGCGGTGCGGCAAATGACTATTTACATCCAACAGATCTTCTTAACCCCCGGATTAATCCGCGCAAAGTAGTTAAAGACAGACCTCCTCACAGCTCGTTACGCCTGCTTGTTATACCCAACCTAACGTCACATCAACACCTCTGTCTTCAACTTCACGTCTGATTTATCTTCACCTCGCTCGTCCTTTTCCGAATATCTCTTTTAAATTTAGCAATTCAATTAAAGAGATTTAAATAATAAATGAGTGTATATGAACGACCGGACGTGAAATTCTACAATGTTTTTCTCAGTTAATTTTGTGAATAGGTAAATTTGGTTTCTTTTAATGTGAAATGTATTGTGATTCAATATGTCAGACTTTTCGAAATTGGTGAAGAAAAATAGATTGCATCACAACAAAATAAAAAATGTATGCTGGCTTTAAATATTCGTGCATACGAAAATTATTTTTAATTAGTCCCTAATTTTGGTTTTTAATTTTTAAACCAGTTTTAAAAATAACGATCTAATGATGATATTTTGGAGGTATATTGAAGGTAATGAATGGATATATTTTAAATAACCTGTAATATTTATTCGATAAAGATACGTGGCGCGTTATTTGTTTAGGAGTAAAGCGATAAACCCAAGGTAAAACAAATTGAAACTAAAATCAGCTTTTAACATATGGTTCTATTCAACAGCTGTTTTACAATTAATCAGATGTTATATTGAAATAATCAAATTAAACAAGTAATATAGAAAAAAAACTGTAAAAGTAAATTCCTAGGTAAGCCTAGTGGCAGCTCTAAGCGGGTGGATTCTCTAGCAGAAGTGGTTAATATATAATTCTTTTAACCTAACCTGGATTCCACGGCATTTTGCCTGGATAGTAAATCAGAGAGAGGATGCTTTACCAAAACAAGGGTATATAACTCAAGGACCGTTGCTGAGGGCAATAGGCATGCTACCTCAGGAGGGGCGCAAGAAGATTACAGCACAGATAGATAGGCTGTAGAGGGAAGAATAGAATGCGACTTTGGAGTGCAATAAATCCAAGGATCTAGCTTGGTGTTGTGTAGGTTGGGGAAAGACTTGAAATGTTACATTCCACAAAGGTTAAAAATTGCCGTATTTCGGACATGACATGAGAATGTAAAACTTGCGATTCCTTAGTTAAAAAATCAAGACAAGCTCTTAAGTGATAGATTTTAAGACGGAATCTGGGCTGAAGGATTTAATAAAATGGTACTGAAGGACAACAGGAGCTTTTTAATAAGCGTAATTGTAAAGTCAACTGTCCATTATGAACCACGGTGTAGACAGAAGGATGTATTAGCCTACTTTCAGGAATGTACATGGCGAATGGGTTATTCAGAATATAGATGTAATCATAAAGTACATATCCTCTCATAGAAATAAAACCTTTTAACCACAAATAAAGATTGAAGAAATTTTATTGTTAAACTTTTCACCAGAGTTTCTTAATATATTATTGTTAAAATGATATGCGTTCACGTTCGTAGAAAATTATAGTTTTATTTTCCGTCGAATAATCTAAGGTTATATTTTTCGTCTCGTAGATAAACTAACTAATCATGTTTAAACTAAGAAAACTTAGAAGTAACAACTCTTAAATTAACGACATCGGGCAACACTTTTTTCCCCTAAATGTTAGTGGAATACCTTCCCTTTTCAAGCTCTAAAGATCTTCAGTTTTACTATCTAAGCTTATATTAACTTTTTATTACTATTCTAATGACGTGGCACAAGCCGTTAATTGTGGAAGGTTTTTATGGAAGCCATTAAAGAGGGCTACCATGATAATTTTTACAAGGTGCTAACATCTTTATATCTTTAAGTTTGGTTTTAATGGCCACGGTTTTGGTAACATCAACGTTATTTTAATCAGCAAGCTACCGTTATAGCTCCTTAAGCTTTTTGTATTCATTACTTTCCCATGCTGTCATTATAGAGACAATATCTAAGAGGCACTGGAACGTTTAAAACATAAGCACTTTGTTTTCAGTACAGTCGAAGCCTATTCTGATTAATTGTTTGCCATTTGTATGCGATAACTTCCATATTAAATAAAAGGAATATCGCTTGTAGAGATCGACTACATGGTCACGCAAATTGTTACAAATCTTTACTTTATGTCAGCTGGGGTAAAAATTGGCAGTTCGTTCTCAGAGAGTATTGAAGTATGTAGGGTAGCACATCTGGACTATATCTTAGAATTACGTTTTTATATATATTCGGAGCAAAGTTTTATATAAAGGTTTCGGTAAAACTACACAAAACATCAACATGAGTAAACAATTACTAAACAATATCGAAATCGTGCTTCTTAACACGAACTATAAACTATCTACGAAGGGTTCAAAATCTAGTGAGGAGAGGGACGTAACCTAATTTTAAACATAACTGAATGGAGTGAGTCAGTCACAGGAACCTGTCTGACAAATGGGTCGATTCCGATTCTCGATTCTAATGGTATCGAGCAATCGTCGGTACTCTATTCTCCATTGATTAAAGTATCGATTCCTATTTTTGTTTATTATACATGTGCAGTGTAATTTGTAGAAACAATAATTAGTTATCGACTATATCCTATGTATGTATTAGTTGCTTTGAATAAAGTAATCGATAGACGCCAGTTCCGACTTGAAATAACGAAAATATTATTATTATTTATGTCGCCACAACAAAGACGATCAAAAGCATTTCTGGTCTGTTTGTGTCACCGCTCTACTCGTTCTGCTGTCTCACACTCGGGCGGATTCCACTCTTACGCGCGCTCTCTCTCTATCCCTGTCACAAATAACAGATAAAATGAAGTTCCAATTTCTCCAGTTATAAAAACTGAAAACCTATTACTAAAGTTATACTGTAGAAGTGAACTGAAGTTTACACTTGAAGTTTTAAATAAATCATTACTCTTCTCCGACAAGTTTGTCATGTTTTCAGGAATTCCGATTTATAAACCAAGGTTGAACTTGTGTAGGCTATTAGATTGAAATGGAATTTTTTTTAATAGGCCTCACCATATGACCAAGATGTTTAACTAAATTTCATTATTAGAGAATATCATGTGGGCTTACATAACTTTAAAGAGCGAGCATCGAATTAAGAATGGAGAATCGGAAGAGAAATTCTAGAATCGAGATCGGAATCGAAAATGTTTGGAACCGTATTCCTAGTAAATACCCAGTTAATTCAACATGTGAATTTTAGTTTCGTACAGAAAATGGGGATTAAAAAAATTAAACACGTTATAAAACAACAGCGTTTAAAACATGTAATCGATAATACCTAATTATAAATTTCACTTACCCCTTTCACTGAAAATCAGATTGAAGAAATGTTACTTATTTCATGTTTTTCAGTATTTTTCGAAGTGTGAAAATTAACAGTAACATCATAAAACAGGCCTTTGATACCTTTGGAAATGTGAACCTACTTATTCTTGAAATCTCTTATAATAATAAAATCACTATCGGGAAAGTACTTCGTCAAGTATGGATACCTAATTCAAAGATTGGATATCTTTGTCATCTGGTGATATATGATAGATACCGGCTACTACAACAGGGTCGAGTGGAAGTTTGAATTATATTTGTCATCTGGTGGAACGTGATAAATATCCGCTACTACAACTGGGAGTCTAATGAAAGATTGAATATTTTTGCCATCTGATATGACGTAATAAATATCGACTACTACAACTGGGAGTCTAATGAAAGATTGAATATTTTTGCCATCTGATGTGACGTAATAGATACCGACTACTACAACTCGGAGTCTAATGAAAGAATGAAAATTTTTTCCATCTGATGTGACGTAATAGATACCGACTACTACATCTCGGAGTCTAATGAAAGATTGAATGTTTTTGCCATCTGATGTGACGTAATAGATACCGACTACTACAACTGGGAGTCTAATGAAAGATTGAATATTTTTGCCATCTGATGTGACGTAATAGATACCAACTACTACAACTGGGACTGCAGTGGAAAATTGAATATCTTTGTCATCTCATAAGACCAAAATGATCCAAATTAAAATTATATAGTGACAGATATTAATTTAAAAGCTATTTTCTTATATTTCTATAATGTTTTTGAAAAAGAGCCATATTTTCTATTATTTGAAACGGAAAGCCACCCATACAAAATTAAATATACCTTAACTTTCCTTAATTTAATAAAAATATTATCCTAAGTACTTCATAAATCGCCACAAAGGAAGCGCTTTAAATTAAATGACTAATTCGTAATATTTGGCTCGACACAAAGTGGATTTTATTCTAAGAAAAATAAGGTGTGTTATTTAAGGGGAAGTAAAGAGACGAGTGGAAAAGGAATCTTTCGTAGGAAAAGTAATATTTTGGTAAATTAAATAGCGTAATACGTTTAAACATTTGAACAAAGTAAAAAAACACCAATGAAAAAGTCAAACAAAAAAAAATTATGATATTAAAACTGATTAGGAAGAGATAAACTAATGAGGTAAACCTGGGCACTTCAGAATGTATAAAACCTGGCAAATTCTATAACGAAAAAATGTAACACATATCGAATAATTATCATAGAAGATTAATGAATGGAAATATTTGTGATGGAATGTAAGCCCGATTGTTTTAAGATGAAGCGTTGAGGAAAAACTACGTTTCAATGAAGGCCCATTGATTGGATCTAATTGCATTAATATACAAACAAAAACTAGCAAAATTAACTGGATTGCTTTACTTTGAACAGTCACAGTACCTTAATACATAGGTTCTACCATCCGTATATAAAACCATATGGTGAAATCGGCCTTTAATTTGTGTTTGATTCATGTAAAATTAAATGCACGTACAATACGAATGTAATAATAACTTTTTATTATATTTATCCACTCACAGAAATATATATATATATATATATATATATATATATATCGCAATATGTATTCTTGTGTATGAATAAAGAACTAAGTCAAAATAAAATATAATTCTTGTATTTGTATTTTGACTTAGTTCTTTATATATATATATATATATATATATATATATATATATATATATCGCAATATGTATTCTTGTGTATGAATAAAGAACTAAGTCAAAATAAAATATAATTCTTGTATTTGTATTTTGACTTGATTTTATATATATATATATATATATATATATATATATACATATATATATATATATATATATATATATATACATATATATATATATACATATATATATATATATATATATATATATATATATATATATATATATATATATATATATATACATATATATATATATATATATATATATATATACATATATATATATATACATATATATATATATATATATATATATATATATATATATATATATATATATATATATATATATATATGTATATATACATATATATATATATATATATATATATATATATATATAAAGAGCTACGTCAAAATACAAATACAAGAATTATAATTGAATTTACAATTCAAAGCTTTTCGTTGGCTAACAGTACCAACATCATCAGGAATATTAAACATCATCAGGAATATGTTTAATATTCCTGATGATGTTGGTACTGTTAGCCAACGAAAAGCTTTGAATTGTAAACTCAATAATAATTCTTGTATTTGTATTTTGACTTAGTTCTTTATTAATACACAAGAATACATATTGCGATATATATATATATATATATATATATATATATATATATATATATATATATATATATACAATGAATAAAATTACTTCAAATACAAGAATAGTTTAAATTTTATTTTGTTACTTAAGTAAGGTAATATGGCTCTCAGTACGCCCCACCCCCTTTCATTCACCATTTTTACCCTCGACACTAAACTTCACAAGCAGAATCTACCTAAGGGCTGCAAAACGAAATACAGATTTAAATAAAAACCGTTACAAATATTTACTAAGCCAAATAGTCCATACATTCATCACTTAACTACATGCTGAAGTATTTGATACGTCATACTCTTAATATTTCCTTATAGCCTTAGACATTTACATATAAACACTATAAGACATAACATTTATAGCACGGTTATCATTGTTGTAACCTATAATGACTTGAAACAACGCCAATATAATGTAATACATATTATGTTACTTTTAAATGGTGGGTTTTAAAATAGTTTAAATATTTTAGATAAATAAATATACTTAGAGTCCAGATGTAGTCTTAGAACTACAAGGTACTTAGCAAGTTACAACCAAGTAACAAGGTACATCAATCAGCGAAAAAGTTCAATGTGTAAAGAAAAATATAATACAAATTCTTGTTTATGAAAGTGTTTTTTAACCAAAGACACACACACACACACACACACACACACATATATATATATATATATATATATATATATATATATATATATATATATATATTAAATATAGTGATAAGTTTTCTTGTAATATAGATAATAAATTAAAAATATTTCAAAAACAAGAATACTTTTAATGAATATATTTATTCAAAGCCTTTCGCCGATAAAATAGTACCAGCATCTTCAGGAAAATAATTATCTAAAAAGGTATTATAAAAAGGTGATTAGATAATTATTTTCCTGAAGATGCTGGTACTATTTTATCAGCGAAAAGCTTTGAATAAATATATTCATTAAAAGTATTCTTGTTTTTGAAATATTTTTAATTTATTATATATATATAACCAGTAATGAAATTTCATTTAAGGATTACAATATATATATATATATATATATATATATATATATATATATATATATGTATATATATATATATATATATATATATATATGTATATATATATATATATATATATATATATATGTAAACATTAATTTTTCTCATCCTAAACTTTGTGAATAATATTTTTATTAAATTTGTATACGAAGCAGGAAAGGTAAAATATTGAAGCATTGATTGTAATTATTGTTTTATATCCTTAATCACACTATAATACTATTTAAAACTGTAAAGAATTGTGTACTAATTAATATTTATTTTATTATTAACGTTAAATTGTTTAATCAAAATAAAAGTTTGCAATTAAAATAATCAGTCCCTTTGTAAAAATTTCAACAATAGGATCTTAAAGCATTATGATGTAAAGAGCATTGTTAACAATGTACAATAAAAATAAAAATTTTCCAGAAAAAGATTTCCAAGAAGCAACTAATTCTATTGTCATATGAAGTAATATTCTAAGGATAATGTCTACAATAAAGTCACAATTGTATTGTATTCGGAGCAGGCTGGGACGCAACTGTAATGAATGAATTAATTGAATTCCCTTTACGACCGCCGCTTCAGTTGCCTCAAATCCGTTTTCTATTAAATAGTGGCCTCCGAATCTAATTGGATTATTGGCCCTTTAGGTTGCCAGTTCAGCGTTATGATTTTTGGCCTTTACCGACGGCTTAGCCTCCCCTCCTGTACCGGTCTTCAAATCTTTACGCTCTGGCGATTTCTTTCCAATATGTTTGTCCCTTTATCTAGTTTCCGATATTGTCCAACGTGAGGCCGGGTTACACTTTACGAAAGTTGTGCCCATGTAATGGTAAAGTATAGAATAAGTAAATGATATCTGGCTATAGAGACAAAATATTTAATTGTGAATTTTGAATCCATACAAAATTTTTAAAAGGTGCGTGTAAACTAAAATGCAAGGACATGTTATACATTGTTTAAAAAATATACACGTTGCTCTAAATATTTAATTGCATGCACAATACTCTCTAAAAATAACATATTAATATTATTGATTAACGTACGTTTTAAGGTTATTTTCGGAAATCTTAGTAAAATCCTATATTATTTTTAATGAAATAGGCGTTTTTAAAGAAATTGTTGTGTTTAGTAGAGAGTTTCAATAAAAACTAATTCCAACTTAAAGAATAATTATCTTTTCGAGAGAGATTTAGAAAAAATCACTACTATGAGCAAAGGAAAATCTTAGGAATACATTTGTGTTATTTGTACTAGCAAAGAAATGTATATTTTTTATTTCCCTGTTTATTCATTTGAAGTATATTAAAATCATGTAAAATTTTAAACTTTCGGCTTATAAATGTTTAGTTTAAAAAAATATTTATATAAATATATATGCGTGTGTGTGTGTATGTGCTCTTGCGAAGCACGTAGACGAGTCTTACGTTTGACAGAGGTATCTTTTAATCCTGACATAATTCAGTCTCGCACTATTTCTAATAGAGTAGAAATAATAATTACTAATAGAATTGGTAAACAAAATAACTGACAGTGTTAGTAAAAAAAACATCTTTACCTTTTCGAATATTTAAATACACTATTTCAAATTTTGAATATACTCATTTCATTTCTGTTAGGAATATGTTTCTATATTTGAGTACAGTCTACTGTTTTTCGTAACGTTACAATATTATATTTTTTTTGACACGTTTCGGAGTACCTCCGTTTTAAAAAGTTAGGTCGTACACATATGTTTTGAGAATGAAGGTACTCCGAAATGCGTCAAAGAGGAGAATATTGAAACGTTAGGGAATGCAGAAAACTGTACTAATATGTATATATATATATATATATATATATATATATATATATATATATATATATATATATATATATATATATTAGTACAGTTTTCTGCCTTTCCTGTGTTTTTTTTATATCTTGAGTAAAAATTAATAATAAATTAATATAAAAATCATGTTCAACTAGAACATTCATCAAATCTGTTTTATCTTTCTGTTTTCTCCATTTAAAAGGTATGGACAAATAAAATTCTGATTTTGAAGCCCGAAAATTTACTCGGAAATACAGATGGGAAGATGTACAAGTACAAAATACATGTTTTCCCTATAATTGATTTCTTTCTAGAAAATACAGTTTTCCCTCTAGTTTACTGTAACCCTAAGCGTTTATTATTATCCCAATGTCTGATCAGGACTCTTCTTTGCATGAACCATAGATTTATTTGCGTAGATTTCCATAATATTATTTATGCTTAAAATACATCACGCATACCATTCCACTGTTGATTTTATTAAAACCCTGAATAACACAATTAACTGTGTAATTAATTATATTGCAATTAAATGCTACATATTTATAATTATGCTTAACAATCTAATAATTATTTCTTATGATCTAATAATGCGTAAATATAATAATTTTACTTTAAATACAAACTCTTGTGTGACTTAAAAGAGTTGTTTTAGTTGAAATAATTAATTATGCTATAAACTAACTATACCCACTACAATTAATCTGAATAATGCACGAAAAACATATATTTTGAAACCTCTTGATAAATCTGTAATTACAACCACTAAATGCAAATATTTGCGCTTCGTAGGAAATAGATGCAGTTTAGTTTAGAAAGAACTTAAGGGTAGTGACGAGTGTTTGAGAGTATTTGCGATTCTCTGAAGCTCTCTAAATCTCACCATTGCTGTAAATTGATTCAAATTAGACTGTTTTAATTCTTATAAACTTATGAAATACAATGATTTGAAATTCATCTCACACAATGTTATAAAATACAATGCGTTTCAATGTGCCCAGGGCTAGTTTTAAGACGAGGGTAACATTTATCTTTGTAGAAAGTCAATGCTGCCTCTACGCAGAAACACAGTCATGTTTTAAGACAATATACAGTGCCTTTAGAAATATGTTGAAGGAAAGTAAATGTGAAGAAAGGATATGTAAATCGACTTATCGAGTAAGTTTTACAATTTCAAGGTCATCCGACAATACGAAGGATAATGAAGGATTTAAATATAGGTAGGATTAAGAGAAAGACACAAAATCAATGGATAAGGTTTTAAGATTACTCAAAGATTACACAATCACACTTACTCTTTTGCGAGGTCAAGTGGTGTGTAAAAGTTATTCCTTTGCACCACTTCCAAAAAGGGATGGAAATAGGTATATAGATAATAGTCCCTGTTCTTAGTACGAATAGAGAAACAGACCAATTCTTGCTACTACAAATACACTCTACGTTTCGATTTCCTAACCGAAAAAACTTTTCAAAAGATAAATGTTTAATATTAAACTAGAATTTAATGTTTGAAATATAAATTTATGAATTGATCTGTGATTAACCTTAATCACATTGAATAGTTGTTTACAGATTTTAAATAAAGAGAAACATTATAGCACCGCGTTGAGATATCTAAAGACCTTCACCAGGGTAAAATGCGTATCTGCTACCCGGCGAATTATAAGTTGTAAAATTATATATTGCAAGTATAAAAGAATATATATATATATATATGATGATGAATAGTTACTATCTGGAGTACATCCGTTCATTCTGCGACAGCAGTGGCTCGCTCTTCTACTGTTGTTGGGTTCACCTCGTCAATGCTGAATGAGTTTCTAGCGAAACGTCGGAACTGCGAATTTATGGACTGCAGAGTGAACGGATGTACTCCAGATAGTAACTATTCATCATATTTTTCCATCTGTGAAGGAATACGTATCAGCATATATATATATATATATATATATATATATATATATATATAAGCATAGGTCATTCAAATACAAGAATATTTATTAATTTGTATTCATATTGAATTACGAATATATATATATATATATATATATATATATATATATATAATTGATTACGAATTATGATATTATATTTATTTATATTTGTATTGAATATAAATTATTAAATATTTTAGTATTTGAATGACCTATGTGGTTTTACACTATTAAACAAGAAAACATATTTTACATTATATATATATATATATATATATACATATATATATATATATATATGTATAAATTTTGGTATTTAGGAAATCATCAATAAATTAAATTCCAGCATTATATGTCTCATGTCCAAAAACAAACAAAAAAATCACAAAAAATAGAACAATACTAAAACTGAATTATATGCTATATATTTCAAATCATATTGTTTCTTGATATACCAGCATTTACGTTTGCAACATAACGTCGGCACATTCCTATTTATGTATATATTTCACCTAGTGTAACCCGTGCGGGGAACAGCTCCCCGCTTCTGTGCCAGCCACGCTTGTTTATAGCTGTTTAATTTACCGTCTGTATAAGAGGGGAGCTTTTATAAAAAAACCGGGATGGGGCTGTCCCTATTAAAAGTCTATACTGTGCTCAGCTGGCTGAATGTATGTCAACACGTATCGTTGGCGCTATCTTTCAAAGACCGTTGTTAAAGATACATAATGCTAAGCAGACGACAGAAAATCTCGCAATTTCCGCCCTACACAAAGGAGATGTCTTCCGGTAAACTGATTTTAACCACATGATACGTTGTTCGGCGCGCTCACCCGTACCCGCACTTCTAAACTTTACAGTTTGGGGGTTTTAATTTATTACTGAGTTTGTTTCTGTTTGTACTTTAGTTTAGATTTATATCGCCAAGTTTCTTAAACCGAACACTTGAGATTTTACTAAAGCCTTATGAACAGGCAACGTTGTATCGGGTATCTTGGTTCATATAGGACAAATATATATATATAGAAAAAATTTAAAACAACAATTTCTCTCAAATCAACAATATTTATGTAAATAAAATAATTTAATTTAAATTAAAAAAATAAAAACAAACAAATAAATCTAACGAATCTTACACAAAGTATTCACTTTAAAGGTTTACCCTGCGTAGAAGTAAAATAAAATATCTCCATCTATTATATGAAAAAAGTTTTCTTTTATTTGACAATCATACATTAAAAAACAAAAATTATTGTATAAGAGTTACTAAAAATAAAATTATTTCGTGAAGTAATTGAGTAGATATAGGAACTGGATATAAGTGACTTGTACGATATGAGTTCTAATAACAGCCAGTGCAATCCCAGTATGAGTGCAATCGCAACATCTACATGTAATTAAATGAAACGATTGTGGTCGGTTGTCGGCATTGGTCACGTCTAGTAGCATTTAGTATGACAATTACGAAATGATTGATAATATTTTAGGGTTCTGAAAAAGACGCTTCACGTCATTAGAAATTTGCCAGTTTTTGAACTACTAAATCAACTAAATATTAAGGCTTTTCTGAAGCCCAATTTTTCACCTCTCAGGTTCAAAATATTTAGAACTAATTTTAATATTTTTAAAATTCTAGAGAGGGAAAAGACGGTCTCTCTAGAAAACTAAACTTTAAAAGATATAAAAGTTAAAGTGGAGGTGTATATAAGGTGAATATACCGATGGGAATAAACTGGAGTCTTGACAACTGAAGTAAAAACATTTACTTTACTGTCAGATTTCCGAAATTGTACGAGTTGTCCCGAAGATTTTCAAAAGCCACACACGGTGCTTACATTGGAATCGGTCATAGCCCACTTGTGTTTGGTCTATATTTAGAGGTTATATTGAGGTTAGGTATAAAAAGTGTTTTAATGCAATTTCTCATATAATCGGAAATATTTTTTATTTCATTGAATTATTCAACAACGCATGATTTCCTGTAACGGTTGTTGCTATTACATGTAGGTTATGATATTATCTTCTAGATTCATAAGTTAAAATAGACTATATACAGGACAATATTAATGTAAAAAATATACGTAAAAATAGAAATAAAGACATTTGACTCGTATATTTTTGTTATGTTACTGCCAGAAAGTCCTATCTAAGTACACCGTTAATTTAAAACAATTAGTTGATGTAACTGATATAAATTAATATTTATCCCACTATAAAAGATCCTGTATGATAAAATTTCATTCCGTTTAAAAATGCAATGATTTAAAATGAAAACGGATTATTAAAAATTTTACATTTTAATGAAGTAATTATTTATAATTGGGATTTCACGGGAAATATATATTGAAACAGTAATCCCATAGTAAATGTGAAGTGATGTTATCAAACATAATACCACGACTCATTTGAATCAATTACAAATATATTTTTAACTCAACAATCAAAGTAACTTATAAACCAATTATAAGGGTTTCAGATCTTTTAGGATCGTTAGCATGATTATTAAAATAATTAAAAAGCAATATGTGTTACACCGCAGAGTTGTGACGCATTTGATGTAATTTTAGTTACGGGGAATCGTAACGTAAATTTAGAACAATGAAAAGAATTAAGTAAATCCGTTGCTGAATTATCAGAGATGTTTTAATGAGATTTTTTACCAACGATTTTCAGTAGGATTTTTGCATTAAAAAGAGTGGAATGAATTAAGCTCAACGCTACATCATTACGTGTAATTATACAGTGAGACTAATATGGAGTGTGAAGGCAAGGAAAGGTTGTATTAAATGGATGTAAGAAGGTAAGGATATGATGTATCATAGATATATCATGCTATGTGTAGGTGACACGTAAGCTGGCACTGGCCTTAGTGCGGCACTATAGGTGGGGGGTGGGGGTGAAGATTAAGCAAAGACCTTTCTGCGAACATTCCGTGAATGTAGACATACATCACTTACAGCATTGCATATTTCATCTAATGGAGCCTTCACGAGAGCCGCAGGGACAATTGACGCAACCCGCATTACGGCAGACAAGTTTTTTCATCTAGTCTAGTAAAGACATTCGGTCAAGTGCCAGCTTACGTGTAAACACCTATAGCAAATGCTAACTGGTGTTGACCTACTCTCTATCGGGGTCACAAGGAAGGTTCTACCCTTTACAAACCTGCCTAGGAAACAAGATGTGAAAGCATATTAGGGAAACAAAAGAAAAAAAAATATGACTAACAGCGGGACTTAGGTTTTTCGGTTTTAGGGGCACGGAAGTCACTCGCAAGGTCTATATCGCTCCCCCTGAAGTAACTGAGTCGGAAGGGAGCGTTTTCGTACTGTCCAACTAGTTATGTCAAAATTTACGGCCAGAAATGTTAGGTCATTTCAGAATTTGTCTACTTATTTTTCTAATTTTTTCCCCTTCATCTGTCATTTTCCTAGTAATTTTTTTAATATTCCAATTACACAATTTTCCTACGTTTATTAGACAAACAAAACCCAATAATAATATTAGTAATAAAGTATAGCATAACGTGGCATAAGATTATTCATAGCGGTATGAAATATAACAACAAAACACAAGAATATTAATAGTATTAAAGCATATCATAACATTGCCATAGCAATATCAATAGTAGTATGAAGTATAATAACAAAACACAAGAATATTAATAGTATTAAAGTGAATAATAACATGCCATAGCAATATCAATAGTAGTATGAAATATACAAACAAAACCCAAGAATAATATTAGTAATAAAGTATAGCATAACATGCCATAGCAATATCAATAGTAGTATGAAATATACAAACAAAACCCAAGAATAATATTAGTAATAAAGTATAGCATAACATGCTATAGCAATATCAATAGTAGTATGAAGTATAATAACAAAACACAAGATTGTTATTAGTATTAAAGCATATAATAACATGCCATAGCAATATCAATTGTAGTATGAAATATACAAACAAAACCCAAGAATAATATTAGTAATAAAGTATAGCATAACGAGGCATAAGATTATTAATAGCAGTATGAAATATAACAATAAAACACAACAATATTAATAGCAATAAAGAATATCATAGCATAGCATAAGAAAATCAATAGCAGTATGAAATATATTAGCAAAACACAGGAACATTATTAGTATTAAAATTGCATAACATGGCATAAGAATATCAACAGTAGTATGAAATATAATAACAAAACACAAGAAAATTATTAGTAATAAAGAATAACCTAAAATGGCATAAGTATATTAAAGCATATCATAACATGACATAAGAATATCAATAGTAGTATGAAATACAAAAACAAAACACAAGAATAATATTAGTAATAAAGTATAGCATAACATGCCATAGCAATATCAATAGTAGTATGAAGTATAATAACAAAACACAAGATTGTTATTAGTATTAAAGCATATAATAACATGCCATAGCAATATCAATTGTAGTATGAAATATACAAACAAAACCCAAGAATAATATTAGTAATAAAGTATAGCATAACGAGGCATAAGATTATTAATAGCAGTATGAAATATAACAACAAAACACAAGAATATTAATAGTATTAAAGCATATCATAACATTGCCATAGCAATATCAATAGTAGTATGAAATAATATAACAAAACACAAGAATATTAATAGTATTAAAGCATATCATAACATTGCCATAGCAATATCAATAGTAGTATGAAATAATATAACAAAACACAAGAATATTAATAGTATTAAAGCATATCATAACATTGCCATAGCAATATCAATAGTAGTATGAAATAATATAACAAAACACAAGAATATTAATAGTATTAAAGCATATCATAACATTGCCATAGCAATATCAATAGTAGTATGAAATAATATAACAAAACACAAGAATAATTTTAGTATTTTAGGAATAGCATAAGATAGTTTAGGAATAACAATAGTAATACGAAATATACAAACAAAACCCAAGAATAATATTAGTAATAAAGTATAGCATAACGTGGCATAAAATTATTATTAGCAGTATGAAATATAACAACAAAACACAAGAATATTAATAGTATTAATGCATATCATAACATTGCCATAGCAATATCAATAGTAGTATGAAATAATATAACAAAACACAAAAATATTAATAGTAATAAAGCATATCATAACATTGCCGTAGCAATATCAATAGTAGTATAAAATAATATAACAAAACACAAGAATAATTTTAGTATTTTAGGAATAGCATAACGTAGTTTAGGAATAACAATAGTAATATGAAATATACAACAAAACACAAGAATATTATTAGTGTTAAAGAATAGCATAACCTGGCATATCATTATCGATAGTAGTATGAAATACAATAACAAAACACAAGAATAATAATAATATTAAAGAATAGCATAACATAGCATTAAAATATCAATAGTAGCTTGAAATATACTAACAAAACACACGAATATTAATAGTATTTAGGAATAGCATTACATGTCGTAATAATAATAATAATCATTATCTAGAATAGCATAAATGAAAAAAGAATATCAATAGTAGTATAAAATATGGTAACATAACACAAGAATACCAATAGTCGTATAGAATACCAAAAAAAGCTTAAGAATAACCTTACATATGAGATTAATACTGCAGAGAATATCATTTAATCATAAGATTATATTAGGTAAATAAAATTGTATTGTGTAATAAAGAATTTTACTGTGTAAAACAGGGAAACTATTCTTTTTACTCAGGCATCCGAATTCTTTTGTCTTTATACACCGAAGGTTTCTTAAACTTAATTGCATAAATAATTTTAATGCATGTTAGCGTGACGCAATTAGTCTTTTTAGAAATTATGATTAATTTTGATTCAAACTGAAAAGCAATTTATATCTTTCCATTTACGGTTCAGTGTTTTCAGCTAGGGTTCAGTAGATTTAGCTCTGACTTTCTCATATTTTTTTAAGTAACACGAATTTTAATTAATTAGAACAAATATTTAATTCCATTTCTTAGTTTCATATCTTCATTTCACTTCCTGTAACTTAGTAATTAAGAAATAAATTATATCTTCCACGTAGCACTCCTCCGACCCTTGAATTTTTAATCAAGCTATTTAATCTGTATGTAAATCATTCGACTTATATCAACTGGTCATTGTTGCAAGTTAAACCAGATTCACTAAATTGGTTCTATTAATGAACAACAATTTTGGTGGAATGGTGTTTGCAAAGGCTAATGGGGATCTATTATATTAGGATCTGTATCTCCTCTAAGGACGGGGGACCGATCTACGAAACGTACATGTTAGTGAATTTAACGAGTAAGAAGAGATGTTTCGGGTACAAACTCTTCTACAGAACATATTTTGATAGTGCTAGCATGAAATTACCTGCTATATCTAATAGTTTATCAATATTAACACAACTTCAAAATACGTACTTGTGTAATTAGTAAATTAATTGTCATATAATAAAACTTGACGGTCGCTTGAGTTTACGTTGGCTAGCAGGATGGTGGCTCGAAAAGTGCTTATAGCGTACATAAGGAATCAATACCAATTGACGAGGGTAAGTGGTAAATTTGTAAGCGAAAAAGGCTTACTCGCCAGACTGCAGTTGTCAACCCAGGCCATAAGATCAAATAAAATGGTCAATATAGATTGAGTTTGAAAATTTTTGTAAAATAAGGTTACAAGCTGATTTTAAACACGCGAAAATGGTAGCGCAACATATCTATATCAGTGTCTTCTGCTTGGAGATGTTGGGTCAAGCGGTGACGGTTTTAAAGGTAGGTTTTCGATAGTATCAAATAGTATGTGTGATTTGTTCGTTTAATATGTTTGTACTTTGTGTTTTTGTGTGTCTGTAAATTTCTGTTTGACCCAGCATCTCCAAGCAGAAGACACTGATGATGATCGGCACATAGCGATCAAAAACGTTCTGTCTCAGTAAGTTTTAACTAATTTACTACATTTAAAGTTCGGATAGTCATAAACTATTGTTTAAGTGATTAATAAGATTCGCCGAACGTAATGGACTACAAAATTCAAGATATCTATATCATTTGGCCACTCCAAACCATGTAAAAGTGTGAGGAAAATCAGGTTTAATAGTTTACGTTTTAAAGGATTTCCGACCCCGAGAAACTAAGCAACACCTATATTTAGCTCAAAGGTAAACTCATTTATGTAGCTCAATGATTTTAAAAGATCCGTGTTCGCCTAAACGTTGTACGCAAATTTCGCCTGTCACATTGTTCTGACGTTTTAGCTCACCATCTGTCGAAACTTGATCCTGTACGCATCTTTCGTAAGATTCCTAGAGTACGCATATTTCGTTGTACGCAACTTTCGTGTATTCATCTGAATGGGTAGGTTTCTATGTAATGAGTACGCGATTTGCGTTTTCAATTTAATAATTTCTTAAAATCATATGGTAGTAAACATTGCTTGGATAAAGTATAATCCCACTTCCCGCGCGGTAACGGAATCCGGTCCAATGTCGGAGCTTCAGCACGAAAGTCCTGCAAACATGGTTCTTCTGGTCTCGAGCAGTTCTGTAAAAGCTGATGAAACCATAAACATCAGTCGTAACGCTACAGTAACACTTTCAGTGTGTAAAGTACGACAAGTCGTGGCCCCATACCCGCCCCTGACCATTGCCACCCGGTTGGAAGTCATGAGTATGAGGTTAGATTCATGGGGGCGTGGACAACTGGATGAACTATAGTTTCTCTCTTACATTTAAATCTATATTTGTATTCTTTGGACAAATATATGAGAGATTAGTGCCTAAGTTCCCTTTGTCTACTTTTTATTTATATTTCACCATCTTTTCCTTCTAAAACATTTCACAAACACTCTGTATTAAGCATGTTATAGTATTTAGTATTTGTTCCTTTGCGTTGAACACGTATCCTATATGTGCTTATTCAACACATCAAAACTGTGGTAATTGTGTATTTTTTACTACTAGTCGAGGAAATATTTTCTTTATATATTTTTTACTTAAATAAATATTTAGATAAATGTTTCACTGAATGTATACAAGCTCATACATTTGTTTACGTACGATGTCAACAATTTCCTTTTGACAACCACAATGATAAACAAATCACAGTTACACGGAGGTCAATGTAGGTATTTTCTATTTACCTTGTAAGTATGTTTTTCTGATGAAAGCATTTTTGAAAGCCTAGTTACATATCTGGCTAATCTGAATATCAAATTTGCTTCATTGCCTATTTGCACAGATGTAAAACGATATACAAATATAACAAAACACAAATACTAGTAACATTATAAAAATATACTATTAAATGGACAAACTCTCTGAAGTATCCCCAAGACTAATATTGGCAATCATGTTGATTGGCTAATAAATTCGGACACTCTTTAGGCACTTATTCAGTTAGCAAACTAGACTAAAATATATACTTTTTAAATCTTATTCGTGAAACAATGTTTATTGTAATTTGTATCGCTTTATTTTATATATTTTATTATTTCAACGTTTTACTTTTGTAATTTTATAGAATATTAATAATATATACGTTTGTAATTTGGGATCACATTTTATAAAATAGACAAATTAGGTGTAAGTAAATCATATTTAGTGCCTAAAAGATTAATAAAATTTCTATTCAAGGATATGGTTATATATCATTATTTAAGACATACTAGGGGGCGTTACACAGACTCGTACCTTCTGTTTCGAGGTTTATTACATGTTTCCATTCCAGACACCTTATCTGTGTCTCTAATAATGCAGTATCCATCTGCGACCCTCCCCTTGGGCTTTCTCCCTTCTCATTCTGTCCATGTCCTACCGTGGATATTTTGATTCCATTACTTGGGCGTAGACATCTGAGAGCCCTTAATGTATACATTGCTTGTTTCAGAGTCTTCTTTTATTATTCCTGTTGTTTAGTAGTGTGTGCATTTTATTTCTACTGCTTTCCACGTTTAACACAGAGCATAATCAGGACAATGAGTGGTAATAAAAATAAAATTACGCTGAAAAATGTTTTAGATCTACACTTTGAATTTTATATCAACAGTTAAAGCATTGGCAGCATTATACAGACGTATTTTGCCATGGAACTTTAGCTCAATGAATAATTCGAGTTATCAAGTTATAGAAACAAAAATATCTTCTGCTTTGTCCCCTGCTGCTGCCAATCTTCCCTTGAATGAATCTCTGGAAGCAACCTGTGTTTACTATGCCTATGTAGTCCGACTTTAATAATCGTTTTCCCTATCTCTCTTGTATTAACCAACCTCTTCATTCATCACGTGGTTGATTCAAGATATTTATAGGAACGACTTCAGGACTCAAACGTTTTACTTAGTTTCGATCATTCCCATGGCTTATATAATAATATAACAATAAATAGTTAAATATATTTGACCAAACTGCACATTTGTTAGAAAATGTTTTCTCAAAAGTTGTGGCAATATAATATTAAGAAACATACGTCGTACATTTAAGGTAGTCTAAATTAAAACCACCTCGTTCCAAACCTAACCGATTTATAGATGTTTTGTAGTACCATATGTAATGTATGGTAAATGTACGGGTAACTATATGTCCGTATGGTAACCCTTAGGTTTTAACAATATGCGTTGGTGAGTGTAAAGGTTTCATAAATAGTATATGTTTTCGCACCTTTACCATAAGGTTTGAGATGTGCTAGGTTTTACCAATAATGTTGGTTTTGGGAATAAAACCATGGGTATTTTGTAATTATTAAACTATTTCAATAACATATATAAAAAAACCGTACATGTTTCCATTACTTCTCAGAATCTGAATAAATATTCAACATATTTGGTACTTCACAAGCAGGGTTAGGTTAGATTAGGTTAGGTTAGGTTAGGTTAAGTTAGGTTAGGGCAGGTTAATTTAGGTTAGGTTAGGTTAGGTTAAGTTAGGCTAGGTTAGGTTAGAGCAGGTTAAGTTAGGTTAGGTTAGATTAGGTATGTTTGGTTAGGTTAGGTTAAGTTAGGTTAGGTTAGGTTAGGTTATATTTAGGTTAGGTTAGGTTAAGTTAGGCTAGGTTAGGTTAGGTTAGGTTAAGTTAGGTTAGGGCAGGTTAATTTAGGTTAGGTTAGGTTAGGTTAGATTAGGTATGTTTGGTTAGTTTAGGTCAAGTTAGGTTAGGTTAGATTAGGTTATATTTAGGTTAGGTTAGGTTAAGTTAGGCTAGGTTAGGTTAGGTTAGGTTAGGTTAGGTTAAGTTAAGTTAGGTTAGATTAGGTTAGGTTAGGTTAAGTTAGGCTAGGTTAGGTTAAGTTAGGTTAGGTCAGGTTAGGTTTAGGTTAGGTTAGGTTAGGTTAAGTTAGGCTAGGTTAGGTTAGGCTAGGTTAGATTAGGTTAGGCTAGGTTAGGTTAGGTTAGACTAGGTTAGGTTAAATTAGGTTAAGTTAGATTTAGGTTAGGTTAGGTTAGGGTTAGTTGGGCTAGGTTAGGTTAGGATAGGTTAGATTAGGTTAGGCTAGGTTAGGTTAGGTTAGCTTAGGTTAGGTTAGGTTAGGTTAAGTTAGGCTAGGTTAGTTTAGGCTAGGTTAGATTAGGTTAGGCTAGGTTAGGTTAGGTTAGATTAGGTTAGGTTAGGTTTAGGTTAGGTTAGACTAGGTTAGGTTAGGTTAGGTTGGGTTAGGTTAGGTTAGGTTAAGTTAGGCTAGGTTAGGTTAGGCTAGGTTAGATTAGGTTAGGCTAGGTTAGATTAGGTTAGGTTAGATGACATAAGGTTAGGTTATATTTATTTATCATTAATTAGCTCGTGTCTGCGGTGAAATTAGGATTTACCAAGAGTATTATGGTCAAACTTATAAATGAACGATGACTGTAGAAGATTTCGTACTGTTACCATTAAAAGTACTTAAGTTTTAGGTTCTCCTGGAAACTCATAAGCTTTACTATATGAAAGCTTTCACATTAATTACAACATTTATTTTTATGAGGATGGAGAAATATGATAGATTATAGATTCATTTAATTTACTTGACAACCATTTCTTGTAAATAAATGTCGGATATTATTATGAATTTAAAACTTTTTCACTACAATTTTGAGGACAGTATCATATTTGTTTTTGCGTTAAATTAAGAAAAAATGTAATTAGAATATAAATTTTCGAGATTTATGAAATGTTTAAATGGAAATTTAAATTCTCGAGGTATGTATTACAGCAAAGTCAAAGGCTTTGTTATTTACTGCGAGTTTATTAATTTTCAAAGTATTACAAACATATATAAAAAATATTTGAAATATATTATTTCTTTAGTTTCAATTACTTTTTAAAAATAAAAATATCCCTTTTTTATTAAAAAGTAAATTTTATTAAAATTAACTTCAATTGAAAATTTTCTAAATCGCAATAAGGAATAATTTACTTATTTAATTAGTTTACATTAGCGAAGTCAAAGAATATTCGTCTAGAGTCTCACTTTGTGCGACACTGTGTAATTTCCGAGAGTGATTTTAATTTATTAATTACAGGCTGCGAAAGCGACTTTAGACAATGACGGGCTCGGTATCAGTATCTTTCGTTGAGCAACAATAAAACAGGAAATGTAAAGTCAACAAAAAGTTCTAAACAATCATTATCTTCAAGGAACATCAAAGGAGCCGACTCAGACAATGAATCTCACGGTCGTCCAGGCGTCTTACTTTATTCCAACGTCTTGGCTTCTTGGTTTAGTAATTTGTAAATTTGTTGAAATCAAATAGGGCTAATTAAATCTTATTATGAAAATTTAAAACCTTTGATTCATGACATTTTGTTTTCTTTTTTAGAAAACTATAGAAGAATATATAAACGCAGAAGGAAAATGGAGAGAAAACATTAAAGAATACAGACAGGTTTTTCATTTTATTTATTTATCAGTATTATCTGTGTTTCCCTATGGCTATGCCTTTATTTTAACTGCACACAAACATGTACTCAAAAAATGGATTACTTTGAAGCGAATCGCCAAATTAATACATACAAGATCCAAACAAGTTCCTTTTTTATGCAACAAGTTACGTTTTTATGCATACAAGTTGCATTTTTATTCCAACAAGTTGCTTTTTTATGCAAACAAGTTGCTTTTTTGCATAAAAGTTGCTTTTCTATGCATACAAGTTGCTTTTTTAAGCAAACAAGTTGTTTTCTTAATCAAAACAAGTTGCTTGCTTATACAAACAAGTTGCTTTTTTATACATACAAGTTGTTTTTTATGCATACAAGTAGCTTTTTTATAACTTATTAAAATTATTAAAGGATAGCTAGCACTCTTTGTCGTGGCTTGCCGTGTGAGATATTAAGAAAAAAATTAAATCCGTGCTCAGAGCATAAAAGAGTTAAGCCACATGTTTATGTTTTCGAAATACTAATAAAAATCAAATTGTTATAACATACTCGTAAAACTTTTGGCTTCTTACAAAAATTTAAAAAAAAACACCAGATTCTATAATAAATATTTTATCCATGGATCTTTTGTTAGTTTTTAATTTTTTTTCGAAAATTCAACTTCGTTTTTACAGTTACTGATATACAATTAAACAAATGTTTTTTTTATTAATACAAACGGTCATTATACTCTGTCGGGGCGTTGTCAGTAAAACATTAACTATATGGTTTATAAGTGATTGTGTCTTTTCTTACGTTTTGTGAATTCTCAATGAAGTTTAAATTTTGTACTACGTTTTTTGGTAATGATAACGTCGGAAACTGCTACCCAAAAATACGACAGCAACCTCAGTGATTGTTCGTTAAAAGCGCCTTTATTTGTCTCAACAGAATATATATATATATATATATATATATATATATATATATATATATATATAAAGTTATATATAAAACTTATTATATAACTTAAGTTATATATATAACTCTATATATATTAGTTCTCAAATTTGATAGAGATACTACGTTTCGTTTCGAATTTCCGTTTATTAACAGTTAAAAATAGAATTTTGCTAAAGCTATTATTAGTAATAATAATGTACTGAATCTGCCTCTATACGTTGTGAAATTGCTGGACCCACTATATTTCAAGTAGTCTTAGTATTAGTAACTGCTATATTAGCCTACCAGACAATCTGGACATGGTGCTATATATATATATATATATAAAGTTATATATAAAACTTATTATATAACTTAAGTTATATATATAACTCTATATATATTAGTTCTCAAATTTGATAGAGATACTACGTTTCGTTTCGAATTTCCGTTTATTAACAGTTAAAAATAGAATTTTGCTAAAGCTATTATTAGTAATAATAATGTAGTAATTCTGCCTCTATACGTTGTGAAATTGCTGGACCCACTATATTTCAAGTAGTCTTAGTATTAGTAACTGCTATATTAGCCTACAAGCCAATCTGGACATGGTGCTATATATATATATATATATATATATATATATATATATATATATATCGCAGTATGTTTTCTTGTGTATTAATAAAGAACAAAAGTCTAAATACAAATACAAGAATTATAATTGAATTACAATTCAAAGCTTTTCGTTGGCTAACAGTACCAACATCATCAGGAATATTAAACAATTAAAATTAACATATGTGCAAATTAGATCAAATTAAACAATTAAAATTAACATATGTGCACTGCCAAATGAACGGATGTACTCCAGATAGTAACTATTTATCGTATATTTATATATAAATATATATAATAAATTAAAAATATTTCAAAAACAAGAACTTTTAATGAATATATTTATTCAAAGCTTTTCGCCAATAAAATAGTAGACTACCAGCATCTTCAGGAAAATAATTATCTAATAAAAAAGTAAAGTTTTTTTTATTATATAAGTATTTTCCTGAAGATGCTGGTACTATTTTATCGGCGAAAACCTTTGAATAAATATATTTAAAAGTATTCTTGTTTTTGAAATATTTTTAATTTATTAACTATATTACAAGAAAACATATCACCATATTTAATATATTAATATATCTATATATATATATATATATATATATATATATATATATATATATATATATGCAATGTAGACTAAGGAATTAGTGTTGGTTTGTTACGCAAAATACATATTTCCCGCCTGATATAAGTTTTCGTTAACTTTATTCCGAATTATTCTTGTAAAACCTTGTTTTAATTTTTTTTTTTTTTTTGCTAATTAAAGAGTTGTAAAAATTAATTTGAGAAACATTTTATCCGGATGAATAATTTTATTAATCAGAATAAGAGCTTGACTTAAACGTACATTTTGAAGAAAGGAATCCGGTGTGGAGAGGTAAATTATTATAATAAGCCTTATCAATCAGAAATAGGTACCTTTATGAAGACCTCAGTATATTAATATTAGTAATTAACAGTAATTAAACAACCCCGCACAGACACAATCAGTTAAATAATGGTTAATTAAAGCTGACCTACAGTTAAATGCCATCATTAAGAATGAACGTATCTTTATTTAAAACAATACTAATAGCTGAGAATGATATTAGTTTTTCAATGTTTCAATCGCTTTTTTGTCAAAATGTATTCCTGTTCAATGAATAGCTCACATCAACCAGTTCACTTTATGTTCTATGAGTTACAAACCTTTATTGTATAGAATTATTCTAAGACCTTAATTTTGATAAAGTGAATTTAAAATTTAAGATGAATATTTTTTAAATATCACAGATAATAAACTGAGCTAAAAAATAATTACAAGAATAAATATAAAAGAGTAAAGATTTGTATAATCGCCTACGTTAGACCTCCGTTCAGTTCGAAATAACGGCAGAGAACTGGCTTACACATGTAATTAGAACTGAAGACGTTGTGCCCAGTGGAGCTGCCAAATTGACATCACACGGGTCCCTGATTCCACCGCACCTGGTGCTGCTCGTTCTTTTCAACACATTCTTATACATATGTGATCCTGTCCCGTCTATTCAAGGAAATATGTCCTTTCGCTTCCTTTCCTTAAGAGGGAAATATACGACCTTCTTTATATACAATTTAAATGAAAAGGAGGGGACATGTTCGCGCTCGGCTGGAGAACGTTTAGGCGTCTTTTGTGTTCTGCGGCCTGAGGTGTTGCCAACTATTGTGATCCACTCACGGCAGCCAGGGATAATTGAGAGTAGCATCGGGTTTCACGAACTGTCGCACGGGGTTATCATCAAACTGGTGAACCTTCAATGACATCTGACTTTGTAAATAGACGAACTACAATAAATTAAATCACCAAAACCGTTCATTTTCTACGATTTGAAATAAATTGTTTGAAATATTTGGTTTAAAATCTATTTTAAAAACTAAAATATAGATCCTAATATATATATATATATATGATTATATTAATTGTTTTAAAATTAGTTTTGGTTAAAAGGTCTACACAAAATTAAATATTGCCATATAATTACTTATTACTAACCTGAATAGCATGAGTGTAGAATATCCAACTTGGAAATATCTTTCCATAATGGTTGTTCATCCCAATTCAGTAAACTGTAACCATAAAACAAAATTTTAAAGCATATTGGTGAAAAGCGGAGAAATAAAATAATATATTAATATAAAATGTAAGACGAGTCTTTGAACAAACTAGTAATTTAACAACAACGAACATCAATATATAATATTAATTTTAATATAATTTCTTATTTAATATAAATTAATTAAATTTTAATTTCTGACTATAATCATTAATTTTTATGAATAATCAAATTACAAACTAAAATTCAGTTCAGTTTAAAATATTTATAGTTTATATTTTCTGTGTCTATATACACTAACGAGGATGACTTCATGGTTGAAATCTCCATAGGAATTATTGACTGTGATTTAATGTTCCATGTTTCATAATAATTTCTATAATTTTTTTCTATTTTGTAAAGTATTTTTTTTTTTATTAAATGTTCAGCATTGTTATAGGCACTATTTTTATTTTTTATGAACCCTACAAATAATACTCTTTACTTAAACCCTTTTCAGTTGGGAATTATTTATAGAGAAAATCATTACGAACAAACTCTGAATTTTTCGTGGTTAAGGGGTTTTATTTACTTATATTAAAACTACACCACATTTTCGAGTTGGTAAACCAACGGTGCTTTACAACCGAAATGTACAAAAGGTTAATACAAAGGTTTTACGACATAAATACGTATCGTAATTTTATATATATTTTTGCCTTACGTAAAAATCAGAACTTACTGGAAAAACAAGAGGTTATGTTAAAAATCGTACCAATATAAGTAATTATATTTAAACATCATTCATATCTAATGTAGACATTAAAAAAATATACTTTTGTAAAGATATAAAATAAACTAACCAGTTATTTCAATAACTTTATGAATGAAATTCATCTTACAAAAACATTGATGGTTTTAAGTGGTAATTTGAAAAACATATATTTTAAAACAGTAATTATGTTTCATGAAACACTTTATGAGCGATGAACCGGTAAAGGCGTTTTTATTCGCTTTTGGAATTTTTATTAAAATATTTGGAATATTTAATATTTTTATCTTCACCTCTGGTTATTCAGTAAGAGTTTCATCCTGTGGAGTAGCACAAGAAAAAGCCATACAGATATCTGCATTGTGGGTGACGTCAGATTGTGTCCCACAAATATCCTGATATTATTTCTCTACCTGATCCTCTTGCCTTCTATTGCGGTTATGAAACAAACAGGACACACAAAAATATCACTGAACATTTGACGAGGAAACGATGGACGCCAAAGCTCATGAATCAGGACAAACTTTTAAATAAGAACTTTAACTGTGACGTCAGTTTTAGTCTGCATTGCCTCAGTTTTAGGTATATTTACATAATAACCGTAGATTGAGTCTGCTCTTATTTTCGAGTAAAAAAACATTTTCAAGTGTAAGGAAATCGGAATTAAAAAAATAAATAGATGTAAACTAATATCTAAAAATATAATTTGCCACTAAATTATAGAAAAGACACCATACGAACATCTACGAACTCTAATCAGCCCCAATAGTGATTAGGGATGCCTTAGTGTCCATGCAAGGATATAAATGTAGATTGGATACGTAATGCTAATCAACAAACATCATTAGGCTTAGGTAAAGTGCCTCATTCACTATTTAAGGAAATCGTAGGATATGAAACGTACTGGGAGTTACAGGACTCGTTTGAGAGTTATTGTTTTCTTTTAATTGCATAATACTTGCTCATTGCACATTTGAGTTTGTGAGTAAATATATTTTCAATAACGGTAGATTCTCGTAATTCATGGAGAGTTAATATTATATATACTGTATATAGTTTATATTTATAATTTATAAATTTTTATAATGTAAAGCTTTTCGTTGCCAAACTGTACCAACATCATCAGGAATGAATAATGCAAGATAGATTACGGTGGGAAATGTGTGGTTATTTTTGATGGCATGTGTGTGGTTAAGTTTGAATGATAAGTGTTTGCTTTGATGTATGGTTTAAGGCACCTATGCCGAATAATATAAACAAACAATTATAAAAAACAGATTAATCTAAACAAACATACACTAAAAAACACACATCTAATAAAAAAAAGAGTTTAAACATCCTAAAAATTATGATGGGAGACAAACTGCAAATTTATTGTCACAAGAATAGTATAGTAAAAAAACAAGAAAATGTTCAAAACATTATAAATGATGTGACTTAAAAGACAAACCTAAGACAGACAGAAAAAAAAAACTAATGCACAGTGCAGTGAAACCAAAAATAGAACAGTACGAGGTTATTCCACGTAATTAAAAAATACTCACACACCTGCCTACCACGAGAACAATCAGTTTCCAAAAATTTGAAAATGATAGTACATAATTAATGGTACTCGATAGTCGACTATCAAGTATATTAAGTATGATTCTTGTTTGAGTACACTAAAGTGTAAGAGGAACATGTGTGTGTGCGTGTGCGTGTGCGTGCGTGCGCGCGCGTGTGTGTGTGTGTGTGTGTGTGTGTGTGTGTATGTGTGTGTGTGTGTGTGTGTGTGTGTGTGTGTGTGTGTGTGTGTGTGTGTGTGTGTGTGTGTGTGTGTATGTGTGTGTGTGTGTGTGTGCGTGTGCGTGCGCGCGTGCGAGTGCGTGCGTGCTTGCGTGCGCGCGCGTTTGTGTGTATGTGTGTGTGCGCGCGTGCGTGTGTGTGCGTGTGTGTGTGTATGTGTGTGTGTGTGTGTGTGTGTGTGTGTGTGTGTGTGTGTGTGTGTGTGTGTGTGTGTGTGTGTGTGTGTGTGTGTGTGTGTGTGTGTGTGTGTGTATAACTCATCAACACTGTTTTCTTGTATTCACTTATTACTTACATTATAGTAAACATTTTAATGCACATACACAGTCAACAACTAAACATCTATTCAAGTATTGCTTAAGAGAAAGTTATGGCATTCAAGGGGTTGCCCACCCAAAGTAAACTCGTTTCAATCGCGTTAAAGATATGAAATTTAAATGCTACTCAATATATATTGTATTGATACAGATTTTCGCTTGTATATGTGTGTGTATTTGCAAAGGAAGGTAGGTATTAATAGTCCAATCATGGTTATATAAACAGCGGCTTGTAAATGTTTTTTTCCATGAAGGGGTTTGAGGTTTTTAAATGTAAAACAACATACTGTCACTTAGTTTTTCAAAACAATCAAAATATAAAATTCGTTTGCGGGTTCACAGTCTGTAGAACTAAGCGCGAAACCACTCAAGATGTAATTTATCGCCTTTTAAAGTATCCCGACATTTCTCTGCGTGGTGTAACTGAAACTCATAAGCTGAGTTGTTCCACTATAAAGTGTTAGACTGAGAGCTCTGCGAAACAGTTCTGTACTTATTCTGTCACAATCAGGCTAACTCAGAACCTCTTTGCTCAACTTATGTGTTAGTTTGAAAATTCAATTTTAAAGTTATATTACATCCTTGCACCCTAGTCTGATGTTATGTTTTGATTAATTAATTTGATGTTCTGATCAATTCAATTTATGTTCTTGTTAATTTACTTTTTGCTGTGTTTAATTAAATTTATGTTCTTTTTATTTAAATTATTTTATGTACTGGTTGACTAATTTTATGTTCTGATTGATGAAGGTTATGTTGTGGTTAAATAGTCTTATGTTCTGATTAACTTATTTGGTTCTGAATAATGAATTTTATTGTCTGATTAATTACTTTGAGTTCTGATTATTTTTTTTTATGTTCTGATAGATTATTTGTTTACTGGTTTATTGATTTTATGTCGTGATTAAATATTGTTATGTTATTATTAACTTATTTGTTTCTGATTAATTAATTTTATATTCTGAATAATTAATACTTTATTAATTGAAAAACTCATTTTTATTAATGAAATTAATAATATTAAAAAGAGAATAATATAAAGATATATCTCTGTAACTATGTTTTCGTCATCAGAAAATTTATACAATACATTCAAAGTATTGTAAAATAGTTATATTAATGATTCAATGGCTTCAATTAAAGTATAGCCGAAGCAAACAAATCAATTTTCAAGGTTATTTTTATGTTTACTTAGGAAATAATACTTTTCAACGTCAATCATGTTTAGGAACAGATTATCGTGAGAGTTCAGTTCGTTTTACGTGTATGCTACTATTAGTCAATCTCACAAGATAATCTCAAAATTGAATTAATTAGTGTAAACATGTAAGAATATGTCTGCCACAGTAAGAATATGGTAATAGGCCATACTAGGGTATCCTAGCCGTCCTAATTTAAACAAAAAGTAAGTGCTGAAATAGAAGAGTATAAACATATTGATTATCTGTTAAAGTATATAAACTTACATAACTTGTTTAAGATTTGGTAACAATAAAATGTTAGATATATATATATTTATTGATAACAGATGAAAATGTTAAGATATTGAGTTCATTCAAAACGGGTCAAAATGTTTTAAATTGACATCATTAATAACAGATGGAAATGTACAGACATAGATTCCAGTATTTTTATAGAAATTCAAAATGTAATTTTATACGTTTAAAAAAATATCTCTCAGTTATGTACAGGTGCATTACAGAACGATGATTTTCAATAGTTTTAATAATTGTAAAATTATTATAAATATCTTGATTTGTAGACAAATGAAACTAACTGATCATAAATAATAATTTTTTCCTGGGCTTTTTTAAATTTATAAACTCATATTCAACGAGCGAATAAATATTTTTAAACGACTATCATTAAACTTTAATCAATTATAAAGAATATGCTCTACTGTTATTACGTGTATAATGACCGTTATATTGCTTCTTTACTTGTTTTATGTTTCTAATGTTTCTGTTCCTATTCTAATGTTTTTCTTTCTATTCTGACGTTTCTATTTCTATTCTAATGTTTCTGTTTATAATCTAATGTTTCTGTTTCTTTTCTATTGTTTTTGTTCCTAGCCTAACGTTGCTGTTTCTATTCTAATGTTTCTGTTTCTGTTCTAATGTTTCTGTTTGTAACATAATGTTTCTGTTTTTATTTTAATATTGCTGTTTTTATTCTAGTGTTTCCGTTTCTATTCTAGTGTTTCTGTTTTTTTTTCTATTGTTTCTGTTTCTATTCTAATGTTTATGTTTATATTCTAATGTTTCTGTTTCTATTCTAATGTTTCCGTTTCTATTCTAATGTTTCTGTTTCTATTCTAACGTTTCTGTTACTATTCCAACGTTTCTGTTTCTATTCCAACGTTTCGGTTTCTATTCTAATGTTTCTGTTTCTGTTATAATGTTTCTGTTTCTATTCTAATGTTTCTGTTACTATTCTAATGTTTCAGTTTCTATTATAATGTCTCTATTTCTATTCTAAATTTTCTGTTTCTATTCTAATGTTTCTGTTTCTATTCTAATGTTTCTGTTTCTTTTTCAATGTTTCTGTTTCTGTTGTAATGTTTCCGTTTCTATTCTAATGTTTCTGTTTCTATTCTAATGTTTCAGTTTCTATTATAATGTCTCTATTTCCATTCTAAATTTTCTGTTTCTATTCTAATGTTTCTGTTTCTATTCTAATGTTTCTGTTTCTTTTTCAATGTTTCGGTTTCTGTTGTAATGTTTCCGTTTCTATTCTAATGTTTCTGTTTCTATTCTAATGTTTCAGTTTCTATTCTAATGTTTCTGTTTCTATTCTAACGTTTCTGTTACTATTCCAACGTTTCTGTTTCTATTCCAACGTTTCGGTTTCTATTCTAATGTTTCTGTTTCTGTTATAATGTTTCTGTTTCTATTCTAATGTTTCTGTTACTATTCTAATGTTTCAGTTTCTATTATAATGTCTCTATTTCTATTCTAAATTTTCTGTTTCTATTCTAATGTTTCTGTTTCTATTCTAATGTTTCTGTTTCTTTTTCAATGTTTCGGTTTCTGTTGTAATGTTTCCGTTTCTATTCTAATGTTTCTGTTTCTATTCTAATGTTTCAGTTTCTATTATAATGTCTCTATTTCTATTCTAAATTTTCTGTTTCTATTCTAATGTTTCTGTTTCTATTCTAATGTTTCTGTTTCTTTTTCAATGTTTCGGTTTCTGTTGTAATGTTTCCGTTTCTATTCTAATGTTTCTGTTTCTATTCTAGTGTTTCTGTTTCTATTCTGATGTTTCTGTATCTATTCTAATGTGTCTGTTTATAAGTATTTAAATATGATTAGTACGTTAACCCTTTTTTGCAGTTGTAATATTTCCAAGCTTTTGTATAATACACAAACAAGATATTCAGGATAGTGACGAAACGCGTCAATTAAAGTAGGAAAGGGAGGATATGGAACTACTAAACTTATTTATTTACATTAATAATGTATTTATTGCAAATTAATATAACAAGGTTTGAAACACAAGAAATATACACAGCTCACAATTATAACGCTTCAATTTCATACGCGTTTCGATTACTTATGTCATCATCAGTGATGTTACCACAAACACACACATTACTTTGATTAAAGAAATGGAACATAGCCGATCAATTAAAAGGTAAAACATTGCAATAGTTACTTTAATAATTGAATTTAATAATTAAACTAATAATTTTCAAAAGAGAATAATGTAAAAATATAAATCTGTAACCATGTTGTCATCATCAGAGAATGTATACAATAAATACAAATTATCTTAAAATTGTTATGTTATTGATTAGATGGCATCGATTAAAGTATAGACGAAGTAAACAAATACATTTTCAAGGCTGTTTTATTTGTTTACTTACGTTATCCTACCTTTTGATAGGTTATGTTCCATTTCTTTAATTTAAGCTATACGTTTGTGGTAGCATCACTGACGATGATGACATGAGTAATTGAAACGCGTATGAAATAAAGTTTTATTATTATGAGTTGTGGTTAATTCTTGTGTTTATAACCTTAACTCACAAGCCAGCTCGAATATTGTTTATAAGAAAGTTTGTTTTAGTTATTTGAATTAAGTATAATAGGAAAGATAAATCGATTGACATTTTATGTTTTTACTGTTACTGTTCAGATAAGCAATAGTTACATAGAAATCTACTTGATTTTAAACTCTTATTTGGAAGTTGGGGCTTCGCAATAGCAAAAGTTAAAACATACGGTGAATCCTGACAAAAATATAAAAGTCAATAACACAATCTGGGAACAATCTTTCAGTGTCTTTATCTGAAACAAAAAGGTCTATAGCTTCTCCATTCGTCTTTTTCATATTTTATTTCCGTAAAAGGTGAACAAAGCTTTGTAATATTTAAAGGAGTAACGTCTATTTCTCCTCCGGACTCTTCAAACTTTGTTCTTTTTCTTCGCTCAAAGAAATGGGGAAGTCTTACATGAATCGATACATCTGACAACTATAGGGGTCTGAGGTTAACAGAGGCCGACGTGCGCCATCACAAAATGACATTTCTTTGTTGTAACTTTGCAGCCGAGGGATGTCAAATTTTATATAAGAAATACTAATTTAATAAGCTCTATTTTAATTACGATCTAATTAAAATTAAGTCTAATTATTTATTTATAATAAACATGAATTAGATTATTTTTTTTAACAACAGTTTTATTTTTAAAATTAAAATGTATTTTTGTAAATATATTAATGTTTTCTGCAACGAATTAATACACTCAACAATTTCATGTATGGTAAATTCATAAAAAACTATATTATGAAAATATTTTATAGAATTTTATATTTCGTAGAAAAATTCTTTACTAAAATAGAGGCAAAAAATAAAACTATTAAAATGATCCTACACAATATTTACATCTCTTATCATAGAATACAATAACCTGGCAATTATTTGAGTAATATTGCAAGTGCAATACAATACGTTATAGCGAGGATACACATAACAACTGGTTGTTTATGGACAGGGAGTAAGACAGAAACATCTATTACTTGATTTTGTCAAATTCGACTAATTTACATTGATGTATTATTTTGCAAATAATTTTAGGTATACTTTTCAATAACGTTTTCAATATATATAGTGTTTTACGACGATTTTTCCAATGAATGATCTAAAACACAGGAAAGTAATCGGGTAAGGCTTTCACAGGTTAAATCATGAATTTATATTTATTATTCATGAATACAAGAGGTACGATGGAAACTAGCTTTTTAAAACCTACAAAAAATCAGAGACAACCGAATATGGTAAAATGGCATTTACAGTTGTTTTTTCAGGCTTAAATAAATAAACGAATTGGTAATCTTGTTCTGGATGAGTGGAAGTTTTATTAAATTGTTCAAAGTTTTATTTATTTAGCGTGTTTATAGTAATAATAGTATTCTAATAAATGTTATTATAGAATAATTTGTCTAACACAATAATACTTTTTATAAATATTGTTGGTTTAGTAATATGAATAATTTATTAACTATTATATATCATCATAAATAATAATAATGAATAATTACGAAATAATAGTTCTCATAATAATATTATTAAATTGAAAAAAGTAACAATAATTCTTCCAATAAAATCTAACAACGAATGATTTTAGATAATGTAATAGAAGGTTTATTAATAAACATTATTAATGTAAAATTTTAAAATTAATGATTCTTCTAATAATGAATAATTAAAAAAATAATAGTTCTCCAAGTGAATAATAATAATGAATAAATTAGTAAATAATAATAATATTCATACATATTATTAATGGATAATTTAGGAATTAAGAATTATCCCAATAAATAATAATTACCAATTAAAGAAAAATAATAACTATCCTAATAAATATTATAAATAAATCATTTGAGAAATAATAATAATACCATTAAATAGTTTAATAACTAGACAGGGAACTAATTGCTCTTATGTAGAGTTTAACTTAACTTTAAATCATGATAATGCATCGTCAGTGACCTGAATGGAGAAAGACGTTGATTTTGATGACCACAGCACTCGTTGCATCCTTCAAATTAAAACTTTGTAACCTAACGACTCCCACAAACTAGACACTAACGACGACTGCTTAGTCCGTAGGAAATGTTTTACGTCAAAAAGATATAAAAATTTGCTTCAGTTATAATTTTTGTGGAACTCGTTGATTACAGAATAAATATTTTTGACTTTTTGTTGTTATTTATTCTTTTTCATGTTTTACACTTTTCTAAGAAATCACATTATTCTCTCTAAAACTATTATCGTTTACCAGTCCAATGTTTTTGCTTTTGATAATATGGTTATCCAATGTATTTATAAATACATTCACACATAAATGTCAAATTTAGAATGGCCACATATTGTAAGCTGACTCTGTAAAAATATTGTGCATACTATGTTTATACTCTTTAGCTATGTGGTTTGCACATTTTGGTGTTATCTTTGTCTTTCTTTCTATATTGTAAATAATATTCATCTTTGTATTATTTCACTCTGTGTATGATATCTGAGTGAAATCTAACTTTTTAAAACTTAGCTTCTACTTATTGTACAAGCATGATCATTTTACTTTTATTGTTATACTTTCTTCATTTAAAAATATTGTTTCATTGGCCACTTTCAACAGCCCGCTTTTAACGCAGTTGAAGATATGATGATAGGTTATCTTCACCTCGTGTATTATTATATATTTTAAAAATATCACCTTTAAAATGCCACCATCATTCAGGGAATTAACTTTTTGGTCGTCACCTTTGCCTAAAGAATAATAAACTTGTACCAGTATATAAGAGAGGGAATGCATGAGCCGAGAAAATGGCATACAGAAATTTAGAAATTTCAAAGGAAGATTACTGAAGGTTTGTTAGAGAATGGCGTGTGTAGAGTCACGCACTTGAAGTACACCTACTTTCTATAAGGATCATGAAGAGGTGTAAACGCCTAACAAATCTCTGGCAGAAGAAAGGGTAGTGGAAACTGGTTAGTTTAAGGAAAATACTTAACGACTAGATTTAAAGAAAGTTGCAGTATCGTGGAAGGGTTGAAGATCAGTGTCTACTCGTTACCAGGGATGCATTATCTAATGTAGATTACGACGCAGTATCTAATGTAGATTATGACACAGTATCTAATGTAGATTATGACACAGTAGCTAATGTAGATTATGACACAGTATCTAATGTAGATTATGACACAGTATCTAATGTAGATTATGACACAGTATCAAATGTAGATTATGACACAGTATCTAATGTAGATTATGACACAGTAGCTAATGTAGATTATGACACAGTATCTAATGTAGATTATGACACAGTATCTAATGTAGATTATGACACAGTAGCTAATGTAGATTATGACACAGTATCTAATGTAGATTATGACACAGTATCTAATGTAGATTATGACACAGTATCAAATGTAGATTATGACACAGTATCTAATGTAGATTATGACACAGTAGCTAATGTAGATTATGACACAGTATCTAATGTAGATTATGACACAGTATCTAATGTAGATTATGACACAGTATCTAATGTAGATTATGACACAGTATCAAATGTAGATTATGACACAGTATCTAATGTAGATTATGACACAGTATCTAATGTACATTATGACACAGTATCTAATGTAGATTATGACACAGTATCTAATGTAGATTATGACACAGTATCTAATGTAGATTATGACACAGTATCTAATGTAGATTATGACACAGTATCTAATGTAGATTATGACACAGTATCTAATGTAGATTATGACACAGTAGCTAATGTAGATTATGACACAGTATCTAATGTAGATTATGACACAGTATCTAATGTAGATTATGACACTGTAAGAAACTGTTATACTAGATTTCGGTTCAAGATATTATTTCAGAATAAACAAAGACAAGTCACTGTTATTATTATTATTACCTTAGCCTTTTTTCAATATAAAAAAATATACTATTACTTGAAAAGCTGTCTACGAAACTAACCCAAATCTTTACATTAGGATAAATGTATTAATAAGATAGTTACATAGTTAAAAATTCTGTTGCATATATGAAAGTTTTTACTGTTCAAACAAAACTTGTTTTCTCTGTATGGTATTTTATTTTCCATAACGCTTTACACTTAGTACGATAAAACATTACGGGGTTTTTACGGTTTCATCGAGCTATAATGAGCATTGGTCAGGCATACTAAAAACTATTTTGTGTCGAACAATGTATTTTCATTCTATAATATCTATAATTTGTAATGAAATTGATTTAAACTGTTTTTACCTTCGTCAAGTTCTTTTTAATCGAACTGTAATTTTAAGTCTGAGTTTTTCCCAAACCTAGCCCTACCGAAGAAGTTAGGTTAAATTAACCTCAATCACAATAGATTTTCTTTTAATGCACAAAGAAACGAGACTTGATAGGCTGACAAGACCGAAGGGGTATGGAAGACGCTTGAAAATATTCTAGAAAATGGTGTAATAATGTTCGTAGAAGAAAACTATCTTCAGTGATGCCGGAACCAACAAGGCCATGTAGAAGCCAGAGCGAACAAGGACGGATGGGTAGGTAGAATCCAAAAATGAAACTAATTCGAAAAGTAGAGAGTAAGAAGGGGCAAGAGAAGGTTTAGGGTTGTCGATGTTGATATCGTCATGGAGATGCGAGAACTAAACGAGCTGAGAGATTGAGTTGAAAGAGTATTGGCGGCGAAAGTCATAAACCACACTATATAATAATATATAATCTATTTAAATGCATAAAGTTAAAAAAAACTAATTTTAATTTATAATTATAAGTGTTTAAACAGTTTTTTTTTGAAATGGTAAAAGTACATTGCTTGTTAAAATCTTTTTTAGTTTATTACCGTATTATTGTGTTCGACTTTTAAATTCATTTACTGTACGGAAAATACGTAGCCTGCTGTTTCAGTAATACATTTAATGAAATATCTGGCTCAAACATTGTTTACCGGCGTTGCTCACAGGACGGGTTTCTACCATGTGCGTTTATTACCGCTTGGTTGAACACTTGCCGGGCAAATTGGACTAAGCTTTACACAAAACCGCCAACCATTGTGCAGATCTTACCTTTTGAGGTCCCACAGAAGACGCTGCATGTCCATTCATATACCTTGTCTGTTTGTTGTCAAGAGAAAGCGGTGGCTTTGTAAACAGCAGGACGCCAGACACCCTTTGTCCTTCGACAGGTCCTTGCTATAATCGATACTATAATACAATCTGAAGGAAACGCGAGCTATTGGTCAGAATAGAATTGCGGCAGTTCGTTTGGTTATCTATTAGAATATAAACCTAATAGTTATATTATTGAAAAATATGTGTCGGTATTTTTGTAATAAAAATTATCACTAATATATTTAAATGCGAGTAATTAAATAAACTACTTTCATGAAAAACAATGTTCTTAGAGTTGTAAAATCAACTAGTCGATTATTTTCAATTCATTTATTAACACAAGTAATATAAACAATATTTTAAATTAGTCAACTTCTACTTAGTTATACAAAAAATAATTTAGTTACTGTTTATTAAATAATTACAATTAATATAAATAAATTAACATAGCCTATGCGTTAAACCAGCTGTTCTACCACATAACCTATAACATAAAAACAAATGTTTTATGAAATTATAAGTTATCATTTGTTTAAGGCCAGGTGGGAAGAAATAACTATATAGCTTACCTTGCCCCTTTTGTAAAAAGCTTCTCTCAAATATAAGAGTAAAACTATTTAATTTCATTAAACTCATTAAATAATATTTGAAAAACTGTAATAACGTCAAGTGTCATTCACTATAAGTTTAAAAAAATTATAATTAAAAATAAGCCCTATGTATTCACTTAGTTAAGTAATTTTAAATTATAGTTTAGTTTGTGAATTCAAGATGGTTATATTAAGCAACTTTAAAAAATGTTTTTGAACTTGAGTGAATGAATAAAAAGTATTTGATTAACGACTGATTGTTATATATATATATATATATATATATATATATATATGATGAATATTTACCCTGGGTACATCCGTTCATTCTAAAGTGCAAAAAGTCGCAGTTCCGACGTTTCACTAAAATTTCATCTAGCATTGACGAGGTGAACCCAACAGTTGAAGATCGAAACTGTATATATATATATATATATATATATATATATATATATATATATATATATATATATATATATATATATATATATATATAGTGTGTGTGTGAACTAATAGAAAGGAATTGAAAAAGAACCTTTACAGCTTAAGCAATTCGTAAAGCATTAGACTCGGTGTTTACCATGGGGGAGATTTCCCCGGCGTTGTCCTAAGTCAATTATTACCTGATGTGCAAACATTGACTGAAGTTGTCTGCTAGAAGAGGATAAGTAAACATCGACAGGTCGACATATTAACATAAGAAAGAGGACACTAGTCAAAGACAAGTTGCAACGTTGTCACACCATGTCACACTGAAGGAATATGGAAATCATGTCTTCAAGTGCATGATTAGACTATTATAATAGGAAAGGAAAACGTTTTCGACGTATTTCCATATGAAACAATGCTCAATAAAAATTTAAACCATTACAATATTAAAAAAGACAGATTTAAATTATTTTAAAAATTCAACAAAAAACCATTTCTCTTGAAAAACGATGAGGTACTTTACAATCGCTACGATTAAACAAAACTATTTTTTAAAATTCCATGTCTGTCTTACTAGCTTTAATTATAACCTCATTACTTTCAGAGTTATGTTATTTTGTATTTTGAGTATTAGTAACTCAGTGATGTTAATTTACGTTTAGTGAAATACTGTCAGAATTAAGTTGTTTTGTATTTCGAGTATTAGTAACACAGTGATTTTAATTTGCGTTTAGTAGACTACTAACAGAGTTATGTCATTTTGTATTACCGCCAAATTACAACAGACTATTACCTTTTGCAGTCGTTTCGAGGTATCTTTGGTTAGTTCTAATAGTCCTGTTTTCTAGGTGAGCAAAAATTAAATGAGGAAATAAAACAATCTGTATTTTTGTCATGTTATTTGTAATTTTTAATTATTAAAGATATTTTTATTTTTCGGAAGAAATGTTTAAATTACGAAAAACATAAAAGTGTAGAAATGACAGCTGGTATCACATATGAACATATTCTTACATACGATTTGGTAAATAAAATGAATACACCGAATTATATCTAGAAACTATGCGATGCTAGTGGGATTAAAATTAAAACTGTTTGAAACATTTTTAATAGGTAGTTTAATATTATTTTAAAATTCTATAATATATTATATTATAAACCAATTCTTTAGTAAATATATGAGCTACTTTAAACAATGCGATAAAGCCAGATAAAATTAACATTGCTAGTTTTGTTAGAAACCACCTTCCCGAGTTTAGAATATAAATTATCCTTTAAAAAAAATTTTCCGCATTAAAAGGGATTTAAACAAATATATACGCGGATATTTATGGGGCTACTGAATTACAAAGGAGAGAACGGATTTTAAATCCATTACGTAAGCTCCCGGCGCTCGGCGCGGTTATCTCTTAGCATACGTAACCGTCGGAATTTAAAACTTCTAAATTCGTCTTTGATTAGTACACGGTGGAAGTTTCGAAAGCAATTACAAAGTGGAGGCCAAGATTTTCTCAACGGATTTCATAAAAGAAGTTTTATGGTTACTTTAGAAACGCGAGAATACAAAAAAAGGATAGAACGAAGCGAATGGGACGTAAAACGAGAGCCCTCGGTTTACAGCTTTGTTTCATTTATTCAATTAACCTAGTGGACTCTAATTATTCGTCTATTTTAACGTACTCATGACGGCAGTGATACTTGACTTGAAAATTGCAAAGTATTAAAACTAATTATAAACTTAGAATTACTAATAATTACACATAATGCCTGGAAAATTTAGACAACAAACCCAATTTTATAATATTTAACAGGGACCGGCTAAACTCTAGTTTGTTGTAAAAAAACAAACTCGTGATGTTATTTAAAAATATATTTTAAAGAGGATCAAAATAGTTTACATGTCACATGATATAAATAATTTAGAAAACACCCATTGAATTTCGTTAAGTAAACGTTACTTCACTTTACAAACATAACCTAACTTTACAAAGATTGCATCAATATATAAACATAACCTCATTTTACAAACCTAATTTTATTTTAAAAACATAACAAAAATTTACAAACCTTATCTCAATATACGAGCATAACCTCACTTTACAAATGCAACCTCACTCTACAAACATATCCTTTCTTTAAAAAAATAACCTCAGTCTAGAAACATAACCTCTCTTTATAAAAATTAGCTCACTCTACAAACATTAACTCACTTTACAAATGTATTCTAACTTTACTAACATTTTTTTTTTTTTTTTTTTTAAATAACTAAAACCTCTAAACCACAAATAACGTTTTATTTAAACCTTATGTACATTTCGATTGCCCAGCAATCATCTTCAGAGGTATTTAAAAAAATACAACTCTGAAAATGCAACTAGAGTTGTATTTTTTAAATACCTCTGAAGATGATTGCTGGGCAATCGAAATGTACATAAGGTTTAAATAAAACGTTATTTGTGGTTTAGAGGTTTTATTTATTTAAAAATAAACATTACGCCACAGTTGCTTTATATAGTTTACTAACATTACCTCAGTTTACGAACACTATCAAGTATAGTTTTAGGAATTACGTCACTATGTTATGCTACATTTCTGTACAGCATTTTAAAACATCATTGAAAAATACACGGTTTACTTAGGTTGGGAGTCATGATAAAAAGGGTTAAGTTTCCAACGTAAACTAACCTATTGCGGAATGAAACGACTTTCCTCCATTTCCCTCGGTAAAAGACATGAAAGTCCTTAAGTATTGAAATTATTATAAATCATGAAATTATCAAATATTGGTAAACATGTCTGGAAAATTAAAGTTGAGAAGCAATTTGATTAACTTCACAAAGACTTGCACAGCTACGATTTTTATGTCGCAAACCATAAACAGCAATGCAAAACCTTAATAAATATCGTAATAAAAAAATAACATCAGTTTGCAAACACTATGAAGTAATTTCTCAGCAACTAAGGCACAATGGTAGGTGACAGTTTTATATTGGAATTTTGAAAATTATATACAAAGCATACAGTCTGCATAGGTCTGGTTATAATAAAACAATAATATTCTTTTCCTACATAGCCTAAGCCATTATGGACTTGATACAGTGTCCACTGCAAGTAATAATACTATTACCTGACATTATCACCGGTCATACAAAATGTCTGGAAAAGTTTAGAAAATAATTGATAGTATAGTGCGAACCACGAAAGTGTACACTTGGCCTTGTGACATTTGTTGTGTACTATCATTTCTGAAAACATGTTACATATTCAAAATGTTCTATACATCAACAGCCTCTGTACCCCATATGTCTACACATATTTCAAGATGGTTTGTTATTTCTACCGAAGCTAATTTATCATCGAAATTATGAAATCGACCGTCTCATGCAAGTCGGTATTTCGACAGCTCTCATCATGTTTGTAGGAAAGTATTTATACTGTAACTCTACCTCCCGTCTCGCCTACTGCGATCTCTCAAGGCCAAGTGCACTGGTATGTGGTCCACACTATCTTTATAAAAACAGGTTCAACTTCAAATTTTGTTTCGCGTGTATGTTGTTTAAAACAAGTAAAAATTATATTTGGTGTCGCAAACGCATAAATTATGGTTAAAACCTATAATAACTATTGTCGTACAAACATAACCTCACATTAAAAACTCCCCTTTATCCAGTAAGTGTTATGAATCTATTGTTGTTGTATAACTTATGCTACATTGCTGTAAGCCTTTATTTCAATATATTTACGAAATATACGGTTTGCATTGGTTTTTTTTTTGATAAAAGAACAAAAACAGAGGTAAATTTTGCTTCATTTCCATCGATTTCGTAAAAACAAAGGCACGTTATTAGTTTACATCAATGGACTCGATATTTATTTAAATCGAGTTTGATGTATCTGCTTTGCCTAGCTGTATCAAATTCCTATTTCATAATGCGTTTCGGTAACAATTAACATCCACAAAATGTTTCTTGCTGTGATTGATTTAGAATCTCTAAAACTCATTAGCATATAAAAATTCAAAGCCGTAAAGAAAACAGATGTAAATCCTATGGGATTTGTGTAGGCTATAATGAACTTACTGGAAATGTAAGAAATTATAAACAATTTATTTCTAGTTTTTTCCTAAATAAACTTGAAATATAACGAATAATTTCTAGATATATTGTAATTAAGCTATATTATACTTTAGAATAATATAGTGATCTCTTGAATTAATAAGTATAATTAATATAAAGTATCTTTCGTTTTTAAATTGAGGTTATGTTTATTATTTATTTTAAGGCAAATCGTTATTTACAGTTGACGACATCTAGATAAGTTAATTAAAATTCAGATGTAAAAATGAAAATATCTGTCAAGTAATTAACTACATTTTATTACTATTGATTTTGTACAAAAAACGAAACTTTATTATATAGGTTTTTGTACAAAAAATTATAACTATTAAGGAAAACTTTCTTATCCTGTAAAGGTAAAGTTGAAGGAGGACCAGTTAGCAAGTTTAGTGGTGCTTCGTCATCAGGTCGCTAATTGTGCCCGATTACTTCTCCACCTCCACCCTCCCCTTCATTAGTTCTCATTTTGGCCTCAATTTGTTCCTATTCGATTCCTGTTCTGCTAGAGCTGAAACATCTTTTCACTGTAATTATTATTTTACGTGAAAAGTCGTTTAACTCTGTTGTTACTTATATGTTGTGAATTTTATACACGTGGTATTTCGAACATTCACATACACGAACATGCAAGCACACATACACACAAACACACTTATCCACACGGACTACCTCAGGCACACGAGCTCCCTTATGCACACGCACATGTACATACACATGCCCTTAAACTTAATCCTCATGCACAGGTATACTTAAATACACATACATTTAAAACGCGCAAACTCATTCACACATACACAAATATACACCTCAATGCACATTTTCATGAGCACGCACACGTATATACACATGCACTTGAAATTGATTACACACACACACACACACACACACACACACACACACACACACACACACACAACACACACACACACACACACACACACACACACACACACACACATATACATACACACACAACACAAACACACACACACACACACACACACACACACACACACACACACACACACACACACACACACATATACACATACACATACACATACACATACAAACACACACACACACACACACACACACACACACATACATACACACACACACACACACACACACACACACAGACACACACACACACACACACACACACACATACACATACACATACACATACAAATACACATACACATACACATACACATACATACACACACACGCGCGCACAACAACCATTCCAATTAGATTATGACAGTTGTCATTGTAATGAGATATCTCACTAATAATGCAATTATAACATAAATATAACGTTTTATTATAATTTCGAATACTCTGTATAAAGAAAATATAAAACGGAACAAAATCAATACATTTGGAATATACCAAATAAATTAATATATTTGTAGCATATTATAAATACATTCAGAGCTAATAAATATTGCATTATCTTTTGAAAAATGAAGAAAGTAGTCTTTTAACGTCTTTCCCTTGTATTCATCAAGATTTAAAAATAATAAAACTAGTCCATAATTTATGTTAATTTTATTTAACAAATAAACACAGGCCATCCTACTTGCTTATGTTTATTTGAATGAGTAGGATTAAATATTTATTGTTTACATAAATAATTTCGGACTTTTGAGGCAACCTGTACAGAATACAACGATACCGCTTCCTCTTCACAACGTGGTACAATAGGCTGGCCTTTGACTTTGGCGAAATGTGTTGAACGTTGGGACAGGCAGAGTGATATTCATCATGCCAGATATTACGAGATGCCTTTAGACAAGAACACCGCACCTTTCTTTTGTCCGGGCCCTGTGAATAGGCCAAGGCGTAACGCGAGACGTTTATCGCCCCGGCCAACCCTCGCCAAATGTTGTGGTCCGCATCCTGACAACACATCGGGAAGTGATCCTCGCTCGTCTGACAGCTATTCTGCACACCGACATCTGGTTAACCGTCCGTTGACACGAGTGATTTATATCTGCAAAACGTCGTTGTTTCAGTGCTCATTTTTGGAACTCGGCCAATAAATAATACAGTTTATTTTAGGAAATGTTTTTATTTATATTTTGAGTTTTGCAGAGGAATAAGAGCTCTAAAAATGATTCTTTTTAAGAATGGGAGGTAATGTATTTTTTCTGGTAAATAATAAATCAAAGCACACATTTCATTAAATTTACATTTAGACAAGAATAGAATTTAACAAGAATAAAATTGATTACGGGTTAAGCATGTGTGTGTGTGTGTGTGTGTGTGTGTGTGTGTGTGTGTGTGTGTGTGTGTGTGTGTGTGTGTGTGTGTGTGTGTGTGTGTGTGTGTGTTTATGTGTGTGTGAGAGAGAGAAGAAATGTAACAGGGCATTTAAAAATAAATATAAAAAAATTACACAAGCGTTCACCCTTAGAGATATGTCATTTGTATATATGTGCGTGTGCATGAGGTAGCGCGTATGCATGAAGATGTGCATTAAAGTAAATGTGTATGTATATGTGCGTGTGCATGAGGGTGCGCGTGTGCTTGAGGTAGTGCGTGTGTGTGCATGAGGTAGCAACGCGCATGTGAAAGAGAGAAGTGTGGAAGTATAAGAGAAAGTAAGGAAGAGAAAGATAGGTCTCAACCGTATATTTTAACCGTTTAATTAATTTAACCTTTAAAAATCTTTATTAGAATATTTTAATTTGGAATTAGTCGAGAAAAACTAGAGGCTTTACATCAAGACGAAAAACAAATTTATAACAATTTGAAAACTCAGTATATATGAATGGGTTTACTCGATTTGTGTTCTAAACAAATGTAAAGTATTCCTAGGAAATAGCATTTTTTCTATTTAGGCTATTTAAATGACTAATCCATTTTTTATAGAAATCGCAAAATCCATTACTAGAAATTACTTCATGCATTTTTTAGAGCAAATATACGATAACTACGATTGCTCTTATAATACTAATATTAGAGCTTTTCCATGAATAGAATGCGAATCTATGGTCGATTCTGCATTATTTAGGCTATTTAAATGACTAATCCATTTTTTATAGAAATCGCAAAATCCATTACTAGAAATTACTTCATGCATTTTTTAGAGCAAATATACGATAACTACGATTGCTCTTATAATACTAATATTAGAGCTTTTCCATGAATAGAATGCGAATCTATGGTCGATTCTGCATTATTTAGGCTATTTAAATGACTAATCCATTTTTTATAGAAATCGCAAAATCCATTACTAGAAATTACTTCAGGCATTTTTTAGAGCAAATATACGATAACTACGATTGCTCTTATAATACTAATATTAGAGCTTTTCCATGAATAGAATGCGAATCTATGGTCGATTCTGCATTATTTAGGCTATTTAAATGACTAATCCATTTTTTATAGAAATCGCAAAATCCATTACTAGAAATTACTTCATGCATTTTTTAGAGCAAATATACGATAACTACGATTGCTCTTATAATACTAATATTAGAGCTTTTCCATGAATAGAATGCGAATCTATGGTCGATTCTGCATTATTTAGGCTATTTAAATGACTAATCCATTTTTTATAGAAATCGCAAAATCCATTACTAGAAATTACTTCATGCATTTTTTAGAGCAAATATACGATAACTACGATTGCTCTTATAATACTAATATTAGAGCTTTTCCATGAATAGAATGCGAATCTATGGTCGATTCTGCATTATTTAGGCTATTTAAATGACTAATCCATTTTTTATAGAAATCGCAAAATCCATTACTAGAAATTACTTCATGCATTTTTTAGAGCAAATATACGATAACTACGATTGCTCTTATAATACTAATATTAGAGCTTTTCCATGAATAGAATGCGAATCTATGGTCGATTCTGCATTATTCAGGCTATTTAAATGACTAATCCATTTTTTATAGAAATCGCAAAATCCATTACTAGAAATTACTTCATGCATTTTTTAGAGCAAATATACGATAACTACGATTGCTCTTATAATACTAATATTAGAGCTTTTCCATGAATAGAATGCGAATCTATGGTCGATTCTGCATTATTTAGGCTATTTAAATGACTAATCCATTTTTTATAGAAATCGCAAAATCCATTACTAGAAATTACTTCACAATATCAAGAGCACAGTGGTACAATATATTACAATAAAAATATTGAAAAGAACCCCAATACCACAAAAATAATCAAAAATAACAAATAAAACAAGTTACTTAAGATTAAACCCTTATGTACATTTCGATGACCATGTCATCATCATCAGAGGGTCTTGTTACAAAACACAATCTGGCACACAAGAAGTTACAAACTAGAATGATCGCTATATATAGGCGTGAGGTAAGCTCCGCCCCCTCTCCGCCCTCGACCGACAAATAACGATCGGCCATCAGGAACCCAATAGGTTATGTCAAAAATTACATTATAATAATACATAAGTAATAAAAACTACAGCAATAACAATTAATAAACTAAAAGTAATTAGATTAAAACATCGTAATTTGAAGAAAGCTATTTAAGTAAAGTATATAATGGTGAGTAAGGAATAGGTCCTTTATCTGCATTCATTAATTTACAATTTAATTTGACTATAAAAACACTTTCATAACTATTAAGTAACTTTTTTCAGTTTATACATTTAGCTAAAATAACATTTTTATCTAAATCATGCTGTTTACTAAGGATATGTTCTGCTACACTTGATTTTTCAGGTCTTTCATATTTAGCAATTAGTAAACATTTAAATTTGGATGAAATAGGTAATAATAATAAAAAACCCTACCTGTCCGTTAGTTCGTAATGAATCTAGCCAAACTTTTAATAGAGAAGAAATTAATTTATTAAGTAAAGGGTTAAATTTTGCACATTGTAATTACACTAACAAAACTGTAGTTGATATAGTAGCTAATATAGAAAGTAGTATTTCTAATTTAAAAGAGTCAGATAAAAATTACATAAGAAACGCCTGTAAAATTAAAATGGAAAATAATATTCGTATGGCCAATAAACCGGCTAATGTTAAAAATAATTTTGAGTTAGTTAAAGGTCTTTGTAACAAAGATTGTTATTATTTAAAAGCTGATAAGGGTAATACAATTGTAGTTTTAGATAAGAACGATTATGTCAATAGAGTAACTAAAATGTTAGAAGAAGGCCCTTATCAGAAAATTGTTAAAAACCCACTAAATAAGTTTGTTCAAGTTACAATTGATACTATTAAGAATTGTAGTTTAGTCATTCCTAAGAAAGATATTTATAAGTTTCAAATTTCTAATCCTGTTATACCTAGGTTATATTGCCTACCAAAAATCCACAAGGAAGGGAAAGCAATGAGGCCTATAGTTTCTGGGATTGATTCCCCAACCTACCTTTTATCAAAATGGTTAGCCTATAAATTTACTTCTTTAAAAGAAAAACGTGGTATGTTTCCTATTAAAAACAACATAGAATTTGTCAACAAGGTTAAGAATATAAAACTTAGTAGTACTGATATTATGGTATCTTTTGATGTAAGTTCGTTGTTTCCTAGCATTCCTGTTAAAGAAACTATATTGTTTGTTGAAGATTTTTTAAAAGAAAACAACATCGAACCTATTAAAATAAACGAATATGTCAAATTAACTGAAATATGTATGTACCAAAATTTCTTTAAATTTAATAATGAATTTTATAAACAATGTGATGGAACTGCTATGGGTAACAGTTTGTCTCCTTTCATTGCTGAGCTTTTTATGAGCAGATTTGAAGAAAACTTAAGGAGTAGTATTACTTATTTTCCTAGGATTTGGTTAAGATATGTTGACGATGTTTTTGCGATCTTTGATAGCAGTAAATGTAATGTTGATGTTTTTGTAAACCAACTTAATAGTATACATAGTTCCATTAAGTTTACTTATGAATTAGAAACTAATAATCGTTTACCATTTCTAGATATTCTGTGTATTAAAAATCATGAAAAAATTGAATTTGATATTTACAGGAAACCTACTAACAATAACAGATATATTTTAAATAGTTCCAACCATTGTTATACACATAAAATAGCAGCATTTAACAGTTTGGTTAACAGAGCTATCAATGTACCACTTAGTCCTAGACGATTTTATAAGGAAATTAATTATATCAAAGGAGTGGCTAGATATAACGATTTTGATACCAAAATTATAGATAATATTGTTAGAAAACAACGATTAAAATATGTTTTGAACACAACTACCACTCTTCAAAAAGAAGTTAAAAAATGTAATTTTATTAGTTTACCTTTCGATAATATTTTAACAAAAGGGTTAGACTCTATTTTTAAAAAGGTAAATGTTAAGATAGCCTATAAAACTCAAAATAAACTCAAGCATTTATCATGTAACCCGAAAGATAAAATTCTAATGTTGGAAAAATCAGGTATTTATAAGATAATTTGTAGTACTTGTAACGAGATGTATATAGGTCAAACAAAAAGAAATATTGTAACCTGATATAAAGAACATCTTGCCCATATTAAATATGAAAGACCTGAAAAATCAAGTGTAGCAGAACATGTCCTTAGTAAACAGCATGATTTAGATAAAAATGTTATTTTAGCTAAATGTATAAACTCAAAAAAGTTACTTAATAGGTATGAAAGTGTTTTTATAGTCAAATCAAATTGTAAATTAATGAATGCAGATAAAGGACCTATTCCTTACTCACCATTATATACTTTACTTAAATAGCTTTCTTCAAATTACGATGTTTTAATCTAATTACTTTTAGTTTATTAATTGCTATTGCTGTAGTTTTTATTACTTATGTATTATTATAATGTAATTTTTGACATAACCTATTGGGTTCCTGATGGCCGATCGTTATTTGTCGGTCGAGGGCGGAGAGGGGCGGAGCTTACCTCACGCCTATATATAGCGACCGCGGAGAACGATTGGTATCATTCTAGTTTGTAACTTCTTGTGTGCCAGATTGTGTTTTGTAACAAGACCCTCTGATGATGATGACATGGTCATCGAAATGTACATAAGGGTTTAATCTTAAGTAACTTGTTTTATTTGTTATTTTTGATTATTTTTGTGGTATTGGGGTTCTTTTCAATATTTTTATTGTAAGAAATTACTTCATTCATTTTTTAGAGCAAATATACGATAACTACGATTGCTCTTATAATACTAATATTAGAGCTTTTCCATGAATAGAATGCGAATCTATGGTCGATTCTGCATTATTTAGGCTATTTAAATGACTAATCCATTTTTTATAGAAATCGCAAAATCCATTACTAGAAATTACTTCATGCATTTTTTAGAGCAAATATACGATAACTACGATTGCTCTTATAATACTAATATTAGAGCTTTTCCATGAATAGAATGCGAATCTATGGTCGATTCTGCATTATTTAGGCTATTTAAATGACTAATCCATTTTTTATAGAAATCGCAAAATCCATTACTAGAAATTACTTCATGCATTTTTTAGAGCAAATATACGATAACTACGATTGCTCTTATAATACTAATATTAGAGCTTTTCCATGAATAGAATGCGAATCTATGGTCGATTCTGCATTATTTAGGCTATTTAAATGACTAATCCATTTTTTATAGAAATCGCAAAATCCATTACTAGAAATTACTTCATGCATTTTTTAGAGCAAATATACGATAACTACGATTGCTCTTATAATACTAATATTAGAGCTTTTCCATGAATAGAATGCGAATCTATGGTCGATTCTGCATTATTTAGGCTATTTAAATGACTAATCCATTTTTTATAGAAATCGCAAAATCCATTACTAGAAATTACTTCATGCATTTTTTAGAGCAAATATACGATAACTACGATTGCTCTTATAATACTAATATTAGAGCTTTTCCATGAATAGAATGCGAATCTGTGGTCGATTCTGCATTATTTAGGCTATTTAAATGACTAATCCATTTTTTATAGAAATCGCAAAATCCATTACTAGAAATTACTTCATGCATTTTTTAGAGCAAATATACGATAACTACGATTGCTCTTATAATACTAATATTAGAGCTTTTCCATGAATAGAATGCGAATCTATGGTCGATTCTGCATTATTTAGGCTATTTAAATGACTAATCCATTTTTTATAGAAATCGCAAAATCCATTACTAGAAATTACTTCATGCATTTTTTAGAGCAAATATACGATAACTACGATTGCTCTTATAATACTAATATTAGAGCTTTTCCATGAATAGAATGCGAATCTATGGTCGATTCTGCATTATTTAGGCTATTTAAATGACTAATCCATTTTTTATAGAAATCGCAAAATCCATTACTAGAAATTACTTCATGCATTTTTTAGAGCAAATATACGATAACTACGATTGCTCTTATAATACTAATATTAGAGCTTTTCCATGAATAGAATGCGAATCTATGGTCGATTCTGCATTATTTAGGCTATTTAAATGACTAATCCATTTTTTATAGAAATCGCAAAATCCATTACTAGAAATTACTTCATGCATTTTTTAGAGCAAATATACGATAACTACGATTGCTCTTATAATACTAATATTAGAGCTTTTCCATGAATAGAATGCGAATCTATGGTCGATTCTGCATTATTTAGGCTATTTAAATGACTAATCCATTTTTTATAGAAATCGCAAAATCCATTACTAGAAATTACTTCAGGCATTTTTTAGAGCAAATATACGATAACTACGATAGCTCTTATAATACTAATATTAAAGCGTTTCCATGAATGTAATACGAATCTATTGTCGATTCTGCATTATTTAGGCTATTTAAATGACTAATCCATTTTTTATAGAAATCGCAAAATGCATTACTATAAACCATTGTACTGACTACTTCTTTATTATGTCGCTCTTACTTTTAGGTGCAAGTCATTTAGGGTACTATTCAGTTGAGACTTGAAGGCCGTTTTAATGACACTCTCCGCAGTTTAAAAATAAAATAATAAAATATTATATATATATATATATATATATATATATATATATATATGGGTTTTTCATTTTAACACTTAAAAAATTTCAAGTTAACCTCTTGGTACATCATTCTCAGAATTGAGAGAACCGAAGCAAAGAGATCTTCTCCAAGAAAAATAAAACATGTTGTAAAAATAATTCTTTCTACCTTTAATTCTCAACGAAGAAATAATGTTTACAATTATATTATCTGAATAACCTTATAAATCGGATAACTGAAGTAAAAGCTATTTCAGATAAGAAAGACAAAGAATATTTAAATTCACAGGAGGTTCAAACTGAACGAGTAAATGCTTACAGACAGATATACGAGTAATTGTATGGTGCACTTATATTTATTTAATAATGTAAATGGGATTTATTTATAGATTCCTTAAATCATGTGAAAATTGTGTATTTGGAAGGTGAAACTGCAATTTTCAAGGTTTTTCGCATTTAATATGAGCCTACTTGTTTTGAGAAAAACATTGACGTCTAATAAGTATTTTGGAAACAATAATTTTGCTATCTAATATAGGAATAATTTTCAGTGAATTTAGAAATCGTAACTTAATAGACGTTTTCCTCTTATGAGAACAGAAGATGTCAAAAAATATTGTAACGTTTTTTTTGTAATAACGCAAATTCGCCGATCAAGTTCCAGCAAATAGTTACTAGATTCCAGATTGCGCGATGCTCCGTTTATGAACAGCAGTTTGCCACACACCTGAATTTTCCGGATCTTTAAAAAAAGATCAAGTCAGTTCTGTCGAATAGGTATCGTCCAGAGGTTACCAGGCATCGAAAAGGAGTGAAGATGGTAACTGTGACTTCTCGTCGATCTGGGGTTACCCTAAAGGAGCCAGCAATAACAACCAGGCGGTAACATTTTAATAAACACCACAACATTGGTAAATCTTTTAAATTTTTTTATTTGTATATATGCACACCGTCCACGGCCCGAGGAAGGTTATTTGTCAAGATTCATTTTATGGGGAGCACATTTCTAATTTGTATTTCAGGGAACAAATTCGCTATTTAACCCTCCTACGACGGGGAGTATCAACATAAACAACAGAAAACAAACCAGCTGTTGATTTTATTACATTTTCTTTTTTTGCATCGCGTTGGAGATTAAAATATATTTTGAATGGTTTAAAAATATATCGTTATGAATACGTCAAGTCCTATTCAATATATATATATATATATATATATATATATATATATATATATATATATATATATATATATATATATATATATATGGTAATTATTCCGACGTGCGACTACCGCTATTTTCGTGAATTGTTTTTACTTTTCTTATGTATTTTTACGTCCTAGACACGAATCCAACATTAATAATTGTCGCTGACGCCGTTTTTTAAAAATATACTTAAAAAACATAACCTTTATTGACGTAAGTTCAGACGTGCTACTACCGCTATTCCGACGTGCGACTACCGCTATTTTCGTAAATTACCTACGAATGACTACCTACGAAGTATCCAGTCAGGATAGATATGGTTATAATTATATTCAATTTTACTATATACCTATATTGAAATATCCATACAAAGTAATCAGTCAGGATAGATTTGGTTATAGTTTTATACAACATTACTATATACCTACATTAAAATATACCTATGAAGTATCAAGTCAGGATAGATTTGGTTATAATTTAATAAAAATAGATAGTAATTCTGAATAAAATTATTACCAAATCTAACCTGACTGGATACTTTGTAGGTATATTTAATGTAGGTATATAGTAATGTATAAAATTACAGATCTAGACGTAGTGCAGTGCGCTGTAGCAACTGCGCGCTCGGTTCACGCTATAGGCCTACATGTCATTAAAATCTAACATTTAAAATGTGAAATAAAGTAACTTTCACAAAAATACTTAAAAATGTAAGGAACGTACATGTGTAAAAACGTGAAAATACATAAGAAAAGTAAAAACTAATTCACGAAAATAGCGTTAGTTGTACGTCAATAAAGGTTAGTTTAGGTTATGTTTTTTAAGTATATTTTAAAAAAACGGCGTCAGCGACAAAAAATAATGTTGGATTCGTGTCTAGGACGTAAAAATACATAAGAAAAGTAAAAACAGTTCACGAAAATAGCGGTAGTTGCACGTCGGAATAATTACCATATATATATATATATATATATATATATATATATATATATATATATATATATATATATATTCTGCAAACCTTGTTTTATTTTTAGCGAGAAAAAAGCGACATTCCACAACTCTGTAACACGTCCAGCCTGATAGTCACATTGATTACTTTCAATACAACAGCCGTAAGTACCTTCTGTGGTTATTTTCATTCCAAGAGAACTTAGAGGTAATTGAACCACGGTAAGCAAAGTTTTAAAAGTTTTATATAAATTTAAAAAATTCTAGCACTTACTAAAAATAGAAACATGGGTGAAATAAATTTATCTCCAATTTAAATACATTTCAAATTTAAAGAGGGTAAATAAATGGGGAGATCTATATAAGAACTACACTCTACATACTGGTATACTCGTGTCCTACAATATATTTTTTATAAAAGTTGGCAATCATATTCTTTTCATCATTTAAAACTACAGTAGTGGGTATTATAAAATCTTGTTAAAAGTTTTATAAAATGAAAGCCTTTACAAAACCGCTTTACATTTTCATTTGAACAAGGTCAACTTTACAAAAATATTTGAGTATACAAGACTTACTTGATAGTTCTTTAATAAGATTATCTTTCGTTACATGGATCTAAATAGTTCTTTTATAAACATATCTGTTCAATTCAAGGTCTCATGTTTTTTTTAGTTAAAAACATATCTCGGGTTATCATTGCTTAGGGCGCTTGTCTTAAGTTGTATTTCTAAAAAAGAGGTTTTCGCTAACCGAAGTTAGTGTAATTAGAGTCAGTTTTGACGGACGTCGTATGCACTTATTTCATTAAAAATCTCTCTTTCCTGTAAACTTGTATGAAGGGAAATCTATCTTGAAGGCATAATATTTACATTAATATGAAACTTGTTGCAAAACTAGTAAAATAAATTTATTTGGCAATTAATTTACATTTATTTATAAATTTATTTACATAAACAGCTTATACATCCTTCTTAATACTTCTGAGAGATTTAAACCTCACAACTCATTTCTTAAGCCGTTCATCACTTTTTTTTAGATGAAATTACTTATCTTTTAAATGACTATTTTCATAAAAAAACGTTTCTTATAATATATTCTACAGAAATACGTGATTAAATTATTTTGATTTAATCAAATATTAGGGGAGACAGGAGCAAGATGACTATATTAAACATTTTTGTTAATTATTCATTTGTTTTTAAGGATAATAAAATTAATTTAACGTGAACCTTTAGGGCAATCCTTTGTGGTAATAAATTTATTACCGTTTAATTTTTCAAATAAAAAAATAAAGGAGAATCTTATATTTTTCATAACCTTAACAAATTGTCATCTTGCCCCAGTACTGGCCTTGGGGCAAGATGACCACACTGAAAAGGGTTTAACATATTTTATCGTTTGAATATGTTACATGGTTTAACAAATGATAACTGTCTTTTCACATCTTACAAAGTATCAAACTAAGCGCAATGCATCGTAACGTAATGTTGAAGTGTTCAATTGTGCAGCTAACCATAGTTGCAAATAAAAATGTCATTTTCATAACTGGAGCATTGCTCATTCCACCACTTATGGCATTTACAGCACCGGATCCATTATTCTGTTGGAGGGTCACAATATTCCTCTTCACAATCAGGACATCTTACATAAACCCATCCTTTGAAGTTGATTCCACTGGACTGTTTGTCTTGGAATTTATAGACTTAGGCCTACAGGAACTTAGTTTCAGTTTTTTTACTCCCTTTAGCTTCACCAGCTTCTTTTCTCTGTTGTTTTAAACGTTTCTGTTCTTCCTTATGATTTTCCTTCTGTTCTAGCATTTCTTTGATGGGTGTGCTTGTAAGATTGCTTGAGCTTAGTTTTTGCTTTTTCTTTTTTTCACATGTTTTGCTTTAGGTAATGGTTTGAAATCAAAAGCACTAACAGGCTTCTTTGGTACATCGGAATCAGCATTTACCATTGGTTCTGGTTTTTCTGGAGGGTTTATATGTTGGTTTTCTACTACCAAGGATTGAGGATTAGCTCTTTTATTCTCAATTTCATCGCTAACAACTTCATGGTCAGTAGTTTTTGCAGCAGCAAAGTTATGTTTTTTAAACACAAGGGGATTATGAGGCTCGATTTCACATTCTTTATACCCGTTAACGGCATTTCCAACTGTAGCTGCTTTGAAACTAATCATCAAAAACTGATAAATACCCAATTTCATAACGCCAAAGGTACACAAAGCCTTAGCATTTATCAGGAAACGCAGAGTCGCCTTCATGAAATAAACGACTAATGGTTATGGCTAGAGTCTGGCGGCCGCTCACTATACAGACTCCAGCTACAAAGCCAACTCTCGTATAATGAGATGCAAATTCGCCTCATGTACTTGGAATATAACAGGAGATCTTTGACAGTTGAATGCGCTCCTTTTGTTCACGTAGACCGTGCCATTTGTCATCATTCCATTGGCTGTCGGGAGCTTGATATGATTCGACCGTAATCGCCTTGTATTTATCATCCCGCGAATGAAAATGATCTGTCCACATTGTGTGAATGTCTCGCGGTAACGGCCGAGCATTATTCCGTATCAGGATGTTTTCTATGGTGCGTTGTAAATGCGCACTGTTTGTTGTGTTACGCTTGAAATATGCGCTGACCTTTGTCCACTGCTGACTATGTTGCGTTGGATCTTACTACATTACTGTACTTAGCTATAAGTTGTAAGCCTTATGGAACTGGTATCTATTGAATAAAAAGATATTCTTGTTCTTATTATGAATCTATACTTACTTTAGCCACTTATGCAATTTCGCTACCTACACATTCACTTCCTCCGCAGGCGATATACGACAGCGTATAAAATACGTTAATTTCTAAGAAAAGTGATATGTGAATTTAGTAGTTGAAGTGTTTCCGATATTGCGAGTTTAGTGGTTATAGTTTTATCGATATTGCGAGTTTAGTGGTTATAGTGTTATCGATATTGCGAGTTTAGTGGTTATAGTGTTATCGATATTGCGAGTTTAGTGGTTATAGTGTTATCGATATTGCGAGTTTAGTGGTAATAGTGTTATCGATATTACGAGTTTAGTGGTTAAAGTGTTATCGATATTGCGAGTTTAGTGGTTATAGTGTTATCGATACTGCGATTTTAGTGATTATAGTGTTATCGATATTACGAGTTTAGTGGTTATAGTGTTATCGATATTGCGAGTTTAGTGATTATAGTGTTATCGATATTGGGAGTTTAGTGGTTATAGTGTTATCGATATTGCGAGTTTAGTGGTTATAGTGTTATCGATATTACGAGTTTAGTGGTTATAGTGTTATCGATATTGCGAGTTTAGTGATATTAGTCTTATCGATATTGCGAGTTTAGTGATTATAGTGTTATCGATATTGCGAGTTTAGTGGCTATACTGTTATCGATATTGCGAGTTTAGTGGTTATAGTGCTATCGATATTACAAGTTTAGTGGTTATAGTGTTATCGATATTGCGAGTTTAGTGATATTAGTCTTATCGATATTGCGAGTTTAGTGATTATAGTGTTATCGATATTGCGAGTTTAGTGGTTATAGTGCTATCGATATTACGAGTTTAGTGGTTATAGTGTTATCGATATTGCGAGTTTAGTGGCTATGCAGTTATCGATATTGCGAGTTTAGTGGTTATAGTGTTATCGATATTGCGAGTTTAGTGGCTATACAGTTATCGATATTGCGAGTTTAGTGGTTATAGTGTTATCGATATTGCGAGTTTAGTGATTATAGTGTTATCGATATTGCGAGTGTAGTGGTTATAGTGTTATCGATATTGCGAGTTTAGTGGTCTATGCTATGCGCTGAGTAAGTCCTTGTGAAAGACAAACATTCATTTGTGATAGTGTAACACATTTTTACGTGTATACTGCTGTTAAAAAAGTACAAAGGCTATTTTTTTTAAACTGAATAAAAGTGTTATTAGATTTTGACACGGGTACGATCTTTGTAGCGAATTTATATATGAATTTTTATTTACATAAATTAAACTTAGAACATGTAAACTCATTCTCACTTTTCTTTCTCTATCTATCTTTCTTTCTCTACCCCTCTTTCCTTTCTCTCTTCTTCATTCTATGCCTGTCCTTATCTTTCTCTCCCCTTTCTCTGTCTACCATCCCTTATATGAATCAAGATCGTATTGTTCTCAACAAAAATTATAGGGTATATCCGCTTGTTACTAAGAGATGGCGTTACTGTTAATTATTGATTTGTGTACTAGAACTGCGGCCGGCGGCTGTGGTGCGATTTCTCGTGGCGACTGCTTTAGTTTTAACTGATCGAGAGAAACAGAAGCCCTCTCTCGCGCGAGATAGAAAAAAACATAAATAAATAGGTACGTAACTAACACTCTCTCGCTTTTCTAGGCACTCGCTGCCCTTGACATTATTTGTAAATGTAGTGTGCGCATTTTAAAACTTCCGTAGAGGAATACACTGAAGTCTTAAAGCTCTAAAAATCATGATTCTTCTTTCTGTAACACATTGCGATCGCAGGCCGTATCTTTGACATGACTGATATAGACTCTTAAATAAACTTCAACCGCTCTTTGTCACCCTAGGTTTAATCCTGATTAAGAATTGTTACAGGCAGCCAATCCAGAACCTTCAGTTTATTAGTCAATGATGTACCTCAACCGCCTTGTAAGATATTTCAGAAAATATTTTAGTGTAATTTTTAAAATAGTCTTTTATACTAATATTATTATTACTAAAACTCAGATGGACCTTATCGGCAGAGAGCACTTAGCTACAGCCTTTGTACTCTCTTCCATTCCCTACCACAGGACAGCCTTAGTTGATACCTACATCTTAGCAGAATTCAAGTACCCATCTGATGCTAAATCTTCTGATATCCTTCTGATATCAGCCAAATCACTTTCTCCTTGCAGCTCTAAAAGCAGGGCACTTACAGAGCACGTGGATTGAGCTTTCCTCTTAGTCCTCGTCGCATCTCTTGCACGCAGGGGACATAGATTTTCCAATTTTTATTTTAATCCCCTCAGATTCCCATGACCTGTGACCAGTTCTACAGTAACACTCAGTTAAGATCTACTTCAGGAGAGTAGTTTTTCCCCACAAATTTCCCATTAACCCCACAGTACCTTAAATTTGTTGCACCCCAAGATAGTATTCCATTCTTCCCTGCACATCCTGTCAATATGTGCCGTGATCCTCTTGCGCCTCTCCTGAGGCAGCAGGCCCACTGCCCTCAGCAACGGTTCGTGAGTTATACACCCTTGTTTTGCTAAGGCGTCCTCTCTCTCATTCCCTGTCCAGCCAGAATGCCCTGGAATCCAGGTTAGGTTGAGTCAATTATACTTACCCAGCTCTGCTAGAGAAGCTATAGTCTCAGCCACCAGCTTAGAGCTGGCACTAGCCTTACCTAATGTTTTCAGAGATGCTTGACTGTACGAGCAAATCCAGATGGTCTTGACCCTCTTGCCAGACACTATAATCTTCTCAGCACATAGTATGATAGCGAGCCCCCTTCCCCTGGAAAACAGAGTTGTAATCGTCCAGGCGAAGACAGAATCTGTCTGGATGTCTCGGTCCACTAAAGGCAGCTTTTACTCCATCCTTCATCTTGGACCCATCCGTGAACCATATTTCCCCATGTTTGGGTCTACAATCAGCCCATGCCTCTCTTGCAGGAATATGAATTTTGTAATTTCCTTTCCCCCTTATAAGAGATACTATGTTATCCTGAGTTTCTATTTAGAGCTTCTTCAGTGAATCACCAAATAGCTGCTATTTGCTGTTTGTCTTCTACAACTCGGTACAACTTAACCGGTATGCGGTTTTTATTGCCTCCATCCTAATTTGAAAACTCAAGGATGGAAAACCCAACATAACCTTCATGGACGCACATAGTATGCTCCTCCTCATTGCTGTTATGCCTCTAAGGAAGAGCCCCTGCACGCGGTCCAGCACTCTTTTACTTGTGTATTTCTGTGCACTGTCCCACCAGACAATTGAGGCGAAGACCAACCTCGGCAGCACAATGGAGGAATAAATTCAGTTCATCTGACGTGGACACAAAACCCATCTCATGCCTATCGCTCCTCTGCTTTGCCAGAACATAGTTATAGCTTTTTTGCACTTATTCACCAAGTGTTCAAGCCAAAGTAGCTTTCTATTCAAAATAACTCTCAGATATTTAGCTTATTTTGGTATTACCAGTTTCCATCATCTCCAGCGATGTAGTTTTATATCGCCTAGTGAAGATGAGTGCCACCGATTTATCTCCTTGAATTCATAGTGCTTTTCCCCTGCATTATGCTTCTGTTACCTTGAGTGCCTCTTGAATCAGGTCATTGACCTCTTCAAATGACCCCCTAACAAGGATAGCTATGTCGTCCGCATATACTACTACCTTAACGCTCATTCCACTGTACGTCCTTAGTAGACGACAAGGCTCCACAGCAGGGGGAATAACACTCCACCATGCGGGTAGCCCTCCGAGACCATACCACTTATCGTACACCCCATCCAGGATGCAATACTTATAAGGTTTTCCAAGGAACTCATTATCCAATATATAAATCCCGTGACCCCTAGCTGCCTCCTTGATGGTTAACCTAGAGGTACTAATAAAAACCCGTTCTACTTAAAAAAGTCACAATGGATATCCCCTTGTTGTTAATCTGACCCTCAATAAAGTTTACAACCGACTAATAGCGCAGCCTCCACTGACCTACCAGTTCGATAGACGTGTTGGTCCTGATGAAACGGATACTGGTTCAGAGGTCCCTACTTCAAGTAGTGGTCCACCAGAATTTCCAGTGTCTTTCACAAGAAAGATGTAAGGCTGATAGGTCTGAAGTCCTTCATCTCTGTATAACCTTTCCTCCCCGGTTTGAGGATAAAGGTAACTTTCGTTTTGTGCCACTGCCCGGGCGTGTAACCCATGGCAACACAGCCCCTGAGTAATCCCGTCAGTGGCAATATAACTGTGGCTCCTTTAGACTATCACAAAGTAAAAAAGAAACTAATTAAAATATCCAATTGACACAAGTAGCCTATATAATTATATGAATATTGGTTCATGTTTTCGTACTACAGTGTGGACAGTTGGAAAGGTCAACCGACTCTTGCCAGCTCTGGGCTGTGAAAATGCTTTAATGGGGATCACTAAAATCGTCCAATTAAGGCCACGCCATAAATATGTTTACAACACACTTCACACGGATGTGTTAAACAACTTCGCATTAACTACTAAAGCTGTTAGACAGGTGTTAGCTATAGTATGTCTGGTATGAACACATATTAATAAAATTACTTTAGAAGTAACTCAAGTAACGACAGCAATTTATTTTAAAAAACGAAAGGTAACTTCGTATCAACGTAATACGAGTTATGTACATATATATATATATATATATATATATATATATATATATATACAGTTTTATTGGTATAGACCAGTGGTTCTCCACCTCATTTTAGTTGCGTACCCCTTGCCAGGCTATTATCATAAATTGTACCCCTGAATTAGAAGCTAGTCTATGATAATTTAAAACATTATCTCACAAATGATGATTTTAATCCCTACAAGTGATCAGATATCTGGTCCTTAACATTGCTAGAAAGTTGGAACTCATTCTCTTTCAAAATTTCATGCAAAATCTCAAATATATCTGTCGGGTTCCGAAAAATACAAGACTTTTAAAAGTCAATCTTTTTCATATTAGATTGTCTCTGATATTCTGAAGATATTTGGAGGCTCCGATTAACCAGTTATATATAAAAATAACAGTCGAACTAATATGTAACTGGTAAGCTAAATACAACATATTCCCATCTTCCCAAAACGATAAAATTAGAGAGTTACTCCAGCTAGTTGTAGCAAACACGTGTACTACGTAATTAAAATACAACCCGAGTTAAAGAAAACAAAACAAAAACTTATGACGTAACTTTAATTAGAAATAGTTAAACGAACCAAACTATCACCCAAGCTAACTAAATTAAAGCATACATAAGTGTATTATCACATTATCAAATTATTATGGGATATATATATATATATATATATATATATATATATTTAAAAATTTAGATCGGATGGATTTCAAATTAAAGATGAGGAAATAGGTTTAACTATCTATATTTGAAATTTTTAGGGCAAAACCTATTAATCTGCGAGTGTTTACAGACTTTCGTAGGAATTCCCATGAGTGACGTCATATTCCAGCTACTCACTTCTAATTTACGTTGTTTTACATAATGGATTTACTATAAATTATTTATTTTATACGTTTCCGTATTTATATTTTAATTTATAAATGTTACTTTTACAATTTTTACTTCACTTTTAACAAAGTTTAACATACTAGATGTTATGAAAAGGATATTAACTAGCCTATTAAGGAATATGGGGTTTTAACATATTGTTAATTTAATATTCAGGATATAAGTGTTAATAATAAAAACAACTAATTTATGAAACTGTACGTCGTTAAATAATTTCATGAAATTTACTATACTTATTGTGTATAAAATTCCATTTGTAAATTACTTAAACCTAATCTCCAAATATTTTCTAAGTAAAGAAAAAACCACCTGTTAGTTGATTGTTCATCTCCTCCATGTTTAGGTATCGAAAATTGTATGGATAATCTTTCCAGGTCACTTCAACCAAAGTGTTAGGATAACGAAAGTGTTCCAAGATTCGGGATGGATATCGGGAACTCATGCTGAGCGGAAAGGAAAGAAGCTGGTAAGCAGCATTTGTGGCATGAAAAAGAAGACACTAAGAAGCCCACAGAGAATAATGCTATTTTATTTATGTGTAACCAAAAAACGAAGGACAACGATTATATGCCCCAATAATTTCGAAAATAACCAATAAAGTTTTTTAGGTATGTTTAGGTTTATATAGACATAATGTTATATAGACATGTGTAACAATAAACTTTAAAAAATAATATAATGTCACATAAAACTTGGTCAGATTTAAAACATATTTATATTTTTAAAATTTATTGTACATTTACTTTATTATTTTACAATTTAAATGGCAAGCAGACTTATTTACAAACAGCGTCACTGAACTTCAAACAGTCATTGGAATGTTTTATTGCCCGTCACTGCAGTATGTTCGCGGAGAAGGGGGTTGAGATGCACAATTATTTATTGCGCCACAATTAATTGCCCCCTCCTTCACAGAGGCGCAACGGGTAGGGTTTTGGTATTTACGAACTGATATTCCCTTATTTTGTAGTCCCAGTGTTTTAAATTGTGTTTGAAATAAATATCATATATATATATATATATATATATATATATATATATATATATATATATATATAACATTACTATCAATTGAATTAAAAACATCCCGATTTTATCATTGCGTAATGATTTTTTTTAAAAACAATTCAAATTTAAAACATTATTTTTAACGTTCATTTAGTAAAATTATTTACAGTTTTTGTGTTGTAGAACTTGAGGTTTTTTTATAAATTAATAAGTTTGGTTTCACTTGGGAAAAAAACCACTACTTACAGATATTTCGTAGCGGACGCGTTACACACTATGTCAGTGCGTTGAGCAAAAGTAGTAAAATATTACCTATTTTATTAAGTTTGTCTGCATACAATTGTTTTAATTAGATGCGATCAAAATAGTTTAAAAACCATTAAATAATATACGATATATGTGTTATACTTTAGAGCTGATCTCGCTTGAAAAATTAAGAGTTTCTATTGTTATTCTATAATTCTTCTTCAATATAATTGACTCTATGATTTATAACAAACATAACGTAAAATGGTCGTGAATTTTTTATATGTTTTTGTTTTTTTTTATTATTCTAATAAAAATATTTTATATGTTAGGTTTTTACTACGTTTACCTTTTAAACAAAAATTACAACTTTTCTTTATTAAGCATAAAAAAAATATTATTGTTTCGAGTTTTAATGTTTTTTTTTTTAATTTTTGCATTTCACCAATAAAAATGAATATCTATCCTAGCTAGGTAAATATGCGTACTAATATTTAGCTTTATAGAAAAGCATATAATTGAAATAAAACATACTCTGTCCGTAAGTTAATGAAACTCCAAAATACTTAACAGTTTGGATCCAACCGATGCATTTCTAATCGTCATTGCACTTTTTCACGTACTAATTACACACTGAATTGTAACAGGTCGAAATCGTTCAAACGTTTAAAGTAAATTTTCATTTTTAAATTTAAAAAAAATGTTAGAAATAACGGTAAAATTGAGCATTAAAAGAAAATAAGGCAAAATAACAATCTCTGTTTTTAGATTGAATCACCAATAAATGGAGATTGCTAACTGGATCCAGAAAGATTAGTGTTTAGATTAATGGGCGGCTGTGACAGACGAGTCGCGTCAATTAAGGAACGACCGATCGTTATTAATGTGCTGCGACCTGTTCAGTTTTTATTTCTGCACGTAGTTAAAAATCATTCCGGTTTTGTCTCTTTCCACTAATTGCACTGCATTTTGTAAATGTCTTGTTGAAGATGTGATTCATTTTAATTAGGAGAATACCATTATTGAGAAAAAGAATGTTTAGTAAAACCCAAACAGAGCTAAATTGTTTTGCAAGTGATTAAGCAAAATAAATTGTTTTACAAGAATTATATACACTGTAAATAATTTTATAATATATTAATTATTTTAAAGGTACTTTCAACCTGTAGAGTATATTAACTTTATGTCAACTACATAAATTAGTTTTATGTCCACTAGTTTTATTGACATTAACTACTTTATTATCATACATTTCGTTAATTTGTGCACAGCATTACAGACTTGAAGTCAGGTTAGGAATTCAATAAAACCTTTAATCACAAGATTTAAGTCACAAAATCAATCATAAATTAAGAAATCTGATAGACAATGAAAGCTGACTTATATTATTCAATTATTAGGGAAGTAAAAAGGCATTTTTACAAGAATTTAGGTTTTGTTTTGTCGCCTAACATGAGATGATGTTATTGACGATGGTGCTCAGTAAAGCTTAGGATATTTCTAATTTACGAGAGGTTTATAATAATTAATAATTATTACAATATATATATATATATATATATATATATATATATATATATATATATATATATAATATATATATAATATATATATATATATATATATATATATATATATATATATATATAATACGTTTTCTTGTTTAATAATTTTAACAACATAGGTTATTCAAATACAAGAATATTTATTTTGGATATATAATTTAATAAATATTCTTGTATTTGAATAACCTATGTTGTTTAAAATATATGTATATATATATATATATATATATATATATATATATATATATATTTATTTATATACACGTATATTAAATATTATGTATGAATTTGAATACCTAAAATATAGGAACTTACTGTGTTAATAATAAACATAGTTCTACATATTTAGAAAAAAGGATGAAAACAAAGGAAATAAAAAAAAGAAATGACAAACATAATACGTGAAAAATAGAAACATGTAAACATAAGTTTAGAAAGAGATGAATTAGTCAATAGGTATATTTGCAGACAATGTATAGTGATATGACAACACGAGTCAATGGATGAATTACATGGTCACATGCCAAAGAATGAAGGATATTAAAATGACAAAGCGCAATGAAGAGACAGCGTATTTCATTAAATTTGTAAACTGAAAGCTCTCATGAATATGTTGATACTGACGTTCTGTAAAAACCAATTAGCACTAGTTATTTGCACAAGACATATACGAGCGTAAGTCTAAAATTAATCTCCAGTAAGTATTACACACACACACGCGCACGCACGCACGCACGCAAAATTCATTTCATATGCCTCCGACTGGATATCTTTTCCTACTATAGCAGCCGCCCACAAGATTCTTGACTGTTCCCTTTTTTCATCGCTAGAAGAAAGTACAACTGTCGTTGAGTATTTTTCCACCTTTATCACGAAAACATAAAACAGTACCCATGCTGCTTCAGTCCCATAAAACTATTGACCATGTTGGTGAAAATTATATGTCTGCATATTTTTGTACTCCTTTGGAATAAAATTAACTAACGTTGGTTTAGCGCCTAAAATTTGTTCCATCAACTCCTCATAATTGAATCACGGAGTAGAAGTAGAACTAAGCTATTTGGTAAATAGATTTTATTTAAAAGGGAGGTAGAATAAAACAAAAGGTGGAGCAGAGGACAGTAGAATGGAAATCTATATAAGTTCCTACCACTTTTATCTTGTGAACAATTGGTCATACAGAAAAGGTTAAGGAACCAATCTTGTAGCAAACATAAAGTCATTTAATTTAATATATTCAACATTTTTGCTGCAACTAATATTTTCCGTCGTATTTGACAAAAACTGAAAAAATAGGATAAACAATCCCCTGTCCTAAGGCTGACAAGTCGCCGAATTTTGTTATGTACGCAATTGTACCAACTTTCAGAACTAAAATAATGTGTTTTGTCAAACGCCATAATTTGACTAATATATAAGCCTAAGTAACATAAATGTCTGATTTTTCAATTTGTTTTTTTTTACTATACATTTTTGGAGTGACAAACTGTATAAATATACCGTCTAAGCTTTAAAACTATTTTTTAATATAGTATTTAGTAGAAATTAGGTTTCGTTATCGCAAAAACAAATCTTTACTTACACAAAACTCTTACAGTTACTAAACTATCAGTTTCAAAAACTAATTAGATAACAAAAAAGTAACCATTTTAAAAAGAACATGAATTGATTGTTTATTTAAATTAAAATATATTAATTAATAAAATGTTTAGTAGTTATTATTGTTATATTATTAACTATTTATTATTTTAAATTTTGTTTAAAATTATTTAAAAGATATAGCAAAAACTATTATGAAGTTATTTAATATTTATTGGACTAAAAATAGATAAAAAAACAGTCCGTTAGCTCTTAAGAGACACATTAGTGAACATTGACTTAGAGTAACAGAAATGCTTTTAACAATAATTTCTTTTTGAGTCATGCTCTTCTAGATTTACAATGCTTTTAACAAATCAGGTACTTGTTTTTAAAAGAATGTTTGTTGCTCAAGTTTAAATATTTTTTTGAAGTGGAGTAATTTATGAAGTCTTCATATATTTAAATTCTTACATAACTGCTCACAGTTGACTTATCGAGATAACCAAATATCGAAATAACATCCTAAAATATTTTTACTAAGTTATGTCGGTTTAACATTTTATCCCCTCTCACTCTCTTCTCGCACTTTTCCACTCCCCTCTCTCTCACACTCATACAATTACTACTTAATTACAACTAAATATTTTCCTAAAAGTTCATAATTTTATTTAATTCAAAATGACGTTTACACTTCCATATATTCCAATTTAGTATACAATCGTCTTCTGTTCAAATTTAAAATACAAGATTCGTGCTGCGGAAAAATAGGTTAAATAATATAAATCTTTCAACTTAACGACTCTCTTGAATATAACTGTATGTAAATTACCACTAAAACTTTACATTGGAATTAAATAATCTAATTCTTTAAACTTAACGACTCTCTTAAATATATCTGTATGTAAATTACCACTAAAACTTTACATTGGAATTAAATAATCTAATTCTTTAAACTTAACGACTCTCTTGAATATATCTGTATGTAAATTACCACTAAAACTTTACATTGGAATTAAATAATCTAATTCTTTAAACTTAACGACTCTCTTAAATATATCTGTATGTAAATTACCACTAAAACTTTACATTGGAATTAAATAATCTAATTCTTTAAACTTAACGACTCTCTTGAATATATCTGTATGTAAATTACCACTAAAACTTTACATTGGAATTAAATAATCTAATTCTTTAAACTTAACGACTCTCTTAAATATATCTGTATGTAAATTACCACTAAAACTTTACATTGGAATTAAATAATCTAATTCTCTAAACTTAACGACTCTCTTGAATATATCTGTATGTAAATTACCACTAAAACTTTACATTGAAATTAAATAATCTAATTCTTTAAACTTAACGACTCTTTTGAATATATCTGTATGTAAATTACCACTAAAACTTTACATTGGAATTAAATAATCTAATTCTTTAAACTTAACGACTCTCTTAAATATATCTGTATGTAAATTACCACTAAAACTTTACATTGGAATTAAATAATCTAATTCTTTAAACTTAACGACTCTCTTAAATATATCTGTATGTAAATTACCACTAAAACTTTACATTGGAATTAAATAATCTAATTCTTTAAACTTAACGACTCTCTTGAATATATCTGTAATGTAAATTACCACTAAAACTTTACATTGGAATTAAATAATCTAATTCTTTAAACTTAACGACTCTCTTAAATATATCTGTATGTAAATTACCACTAAAACTTTACATTGGAATTAAATAATCTAATTCTTTAAACTTAACGACTCTCTTAAATATATCTGTATGTAAATTACCACTAAAACTTTACATTGGAATTAAATAATCTAATTCTTTAAACTTAACGACTCTCTTGAATATATCTGTAATGTAAATTACCACTAAAACTTTACATTGGAATTAAATAATCTAATTCTTTAAACTTAACGACTCTCTTAAATATATCTGTATGTAAATTACCACTAAAACTTTACATTGAAATTAAATTATCTAATTCATCTTTATATTTGTGGGAAAATGTTAGTACAAAACCTTCTATGGATATGTTTATATATATAATAAACTATCAATGTGTGTACAGAGCTTATTTAATGTTACATACATTCCGCTCTGAATACAAAATTATTAATTATTTATGTTATTATTACAAATTTAAACAATCATACAATAGACACGGTAAAATCTAGGTTCAAATTAAATTTTAAATGAACAATAAACTCTAATTATACATTTTTGTTAGGCAAAACCGAGAGTTCTTTTTTCCCAGCACCTAAAAAATGTAATTACATATTTACCGTACACCAACACATACAGTCCCATGCTTTCATCCACAGCTTACTATAACTGGAATACCCTCCGTTGTACAATCATATTAAGAATTACAAATCTCATTAAAATATGTGTTTGAAATTAAATTGCCATTAAGTTATAAAATACTCATTTCTTGTCACTTCAACATTGGAGAAAATATGATAATAACGGGACAAATGATAAGACAGGAATAGTTAAAGGATATACAGTATACGGTATAGGGTATGGGGGACACCCCAGTGCACCTCATTGTACGTTGATAGATGTAGACAGATCCATGAACGAGGAGTACAAAGAATCATTCCTCCTAACAGACTCAATCAGACGCTACCCCTGTTTTAAAGGCAGGAAGCTGAACACATTGATAAAAATCAGTTCCCTGATAATTGACGCCACTTGTCGGAAAAATACAAGCTTCAGTGTCTTACTTACTTGATCCAGTTAACAATCTCCAAGTATTAAGCTTTCGTATGGAACTGGATTATTTTAGAGTGAATTGTTTTAAATATCTTATGTGTGTTATTTTATTATTTTTAAAACTTGCAAATTTTGTATTTTACATCTTGAGGTTTTTATAGAAATTACACTTGTTTGTATTATCTTGGAAAAAAAAAAGCACTACTCACTGATTTATTCAGCAGACTCGTTTCGCGCTAGTTCAGACAGCATTGAAAAATGCACTGACCTAGCGGGAAAAGCGTCTGCTGAATAAATCAGTAAGTAGTGATTTTCCCCCAAGATAATACAAACAAGTGTAATTGTTATTTTTATCTCCTAATATGATTTCCAAAATAAAAAAATGTCTTTAGCTATTTGGAATAAAATAGTTTGATGGGAAGTTTTGGTAAAATTCATTTTCGGAAATAAAGTCTTTTTCCAGGTTAATATGTAGGAACTGAATCGGCTATCAAGTTCAATAAACTAATAAAAATAATAAATTGCCCAATTAAGTTCAATTGTTTTTTGTTTTATTTAATGAAGAAGTATGCCCTAAACATATCTAATAGAAATATGCCGGCCAAATAATACGTTAAATCTTAAATATAAATGTTTGGCCACATTTTAAAATAACGAGATAATTTGTTTTCAATTCCATATGTTTTATGTGTGTGTGTGTCAACACATAATAAACTGTCGTGCAATCCCTTTTACTTTTTATTTGTCGCCTTACATATCCTGGTTGCGCTAAAATGCAACAACCTTGCTATATCAGTAATCTGCCTAATAAATAGATTAGTTGCAACTAAAATGTGGTGAACATTTTCATAGCTAATATTTAGGTGATCCAAGCGCTCCAAAACTGTTATTTTCTTGGGATTTTGAAGCTTTTGAAAAACGTTTTCTTCAATTTAAAAAGAGTTTTACCTTTTTAAAAACAGATATTAAACTTTTGTGTAAGAACGAAATACTAGTTGTGAAGTCATACGTGATATCTTAATTTTAGAATTGTAGGATCTTACACTCAGTTCACAATATCACTAATCTATATTATTATTGAGAAATACTCATTATATTCCAAAAACCAACATTTACCAACCATCATTATCTAAAGCCCCGAAAACTCAACATAAAATACAGTATTTACATTTACCAATTCATATATTATAAGGAAACGTAATACGTATTTGTTTTTGTGCGTGTTACATATATATAAATAATATTATTCACAGGACTACAAAATTTAATAAATAATATAATAATATAAAATAATAATATATTATAATAAAATACTTTAATATATATATATATATATATATATATATATATATATATATATTATAGTTTATTTCCTATCCGTATTTACCATACTTGGCATTCGTTTATCAATCTCAATCAAGTTGAATTAATCTTTATCTGAAATTACATTAAATTTGTGATCAATTAAATAAAATCTTAAAAGGTTTTTGAAACTAAATTTTAAGCCTCAATTCCTACACTTCTCCCGCCAAACAAAAATAATTGCAGCAATATATGTATAAATATATATATATATATATATATATATATATATATATATATATATATATATATTTAGGTTTAATATTCCTGATGATGTTGGTACTGTTAGCCAACGAAAAGCTTTGAATTGTAAATTCAAATATAATTCTTGTATTTGTATTTTGACTTTTGTTCTTTATTAATACACAAGAAAACATATTGCGATATTTATATATATATATTTATATCCTAAGAATATCGTTTTGGAAGATCTGTTCTCTTTTAATTCACCCTACGTTACGTTGAAAACAGGTTTCACCTAAAACGATAAAACAAATAACGCAATCTTATTAGAGTTTGTAATACGTAAATAAAACAATATCGGTACAAAAAATAAAATATTGTACCTTCATTTTCAGAAAAATGAATACGACTATCTTGTTTTACTAAACTTTGAAACCCGCCCCACGCGAATCTGTGGTCAAGCGGCTGTGTAAGCCTATCTGTGGCCAAGCGGTTGGAATAATTGTAGGACACTCGTGAATATAACATGTAGGCAGTGGAAGGACTTACGCTGTCAGGCAGCCACTAAACCTTCGGTGATTACGGCCGATATTTCACGCGACAGAATGCGCTTGTGCTCTTGAAGATGGCGTTAATGTCACTATAAAATAGGACAAAGTACTCGACTTTCCCACCTACATATGCGACGCAGCTATTGTCCGTACATTTTTATTTCCTTTGGTAAGTGTTACAATGTCGAAACAGATGGTCTTTTACATTTGAAAGCTTTGTGGTGGCTACAAATTAACCATTTAAAAGATATTTAGTATATTTTACGCCTAATTTTCCTTTTGTTATTAGTTACAGTTGGTTTTGTTTGTGAATCTAAGTCTTCACTCGTAAGGCTTCACCGGTATCTTATTTTGTGGTATCTTAGACTTTACACCTATGCTCTAAACTACTCTAAATAAATAAATACACTACAATCATAACACAGTAAAATCTAGTGAGTAAGTCATAATTTAAACGGATTGATTTTTATAGTAAATAAAATTTTATACTGAAAACTCTCTGAATAAACAAATATAGAGTTCGTAACTACCCAAGTTCCATTAAAGAAATCATTACCATTCACGTACACGTTGCTTATAATAGTTGAATCATCAGCGTATTTTGCATTACGGGACTTGGAACAAATCCAATGTCAAACTTTGAGCTTAAAGCTCAAGACGAATAAAATTACTCCTTGCTTTTGTTCTCTAGAGTCTGACGTCATCACTCCCTTCACCCTCTCGACAAATCTAACTCTTACAATGCAGAATTATTCACCACTTTGCGAATCTACTTCTCTCATTTATAATTTAATCTATCCGTAAATCTATTTCGTCGTGCGTTAAGCGGTTCGAATCGCCTTCGCGTCCGAAAACGATAAATTCACATGTTTTCCCGCTTAACCGGTCGTCCATTATTACTTAACGGCTTGATGTATCGATCTCACGTTACGATATTTTACTTTGTGTTGAACTTTTAAACAAACCTGACAGCGCTAACCTTAAACCGACCTTCCGAGCATCATGTTTCTACAGGTGAACTGTCTGTCGTCCAATATCTTTAATATATTATTTGGTAAATGGTAAACATAAAGGAATTCATTTGTATTTCATTGTTTCAATTTTTCGTCCATAATTCATAGTTACGATGAACTCTATAAATAATTGTTAATTACTTGGGTACAAAATTATGTTTTAATTTCGACAAAAATAAATAAAAAGATATTCTAAGTAAATCTTATTATCTTATATATAAATATACATACTGAAAAGAATATAAATTAATAAATATTCTTGTATTTGAATAACCTATGTTGTTTTAAATTATTGAACAAGAAAACGAATTATATATATATATATATATATATATATATATATATATATATATATATATATATATTATTACTTAACTTTTATTATAATTAAATTTATTTTTAAATGTTATTTATTTACCTTACCTATTAATGTCACACCTTCAGGTTTATAAAATAATTAACAATCTTATCAATTTTTAAACATCACTTACATTTATTCTCATCAATTAACTCTACACATTTTTCTAACTTTATATTAATATTGTGCAGTGACAGGATTGATATTTTAACTAAAATTACAATGATAAAAGGTGGACTTCTGAGGCTTTAGATTTCTAATAGAATAACATAAAAAAACAGTATTAAAATTTTATTCTTGCTCTCGGGGTCGCTATTACGGGAACTTTGCTTTTAAATTAGAAATGGTGACTAGAATAATTTTTATAAATTTTGATGAAATTAAAATCTGTTCTGAATTAAAAGATAGATGTCTGTTGGCTACACTTATTTCCAAATATACTTATTGTCCTGAAGAGTCCCTGGAATCCTGGCTTGTTCACTTCAGCGCTTACACTTGATGCAAAAAAAAAACTTACTTTATATTTCAAAAAAACTTTTACGCCTCACTTTACTATATTTTACTTATAAAAAAAACTCTACTTAATTTAACAAAATTCTCCCTTTACAACACTTCCATCCTTGTCCCCACCAACCTGTCTTCCTCCTCCGAGACTCTCCTCAAAACTTCTCTTAAACTCTCGTTCATTTAGTTTTTATGAAATCCCTAATCTCTCCCACTACCACCAATACGTTCTTTGTAAGTTTCCCACAGTTCTACAATTAGCTAAACCTAACGGTACACGGTTAATTCCCCAGACTATATCGGCGGCTGGATTTCCCGTCTTAACAAGCTTTGGACCTTGTATTGTCTATGGTTGCCAAACTCAACTTATAGCTTTCCTGGAAAGGATAACGACATGGTACCTGCTTTGTCCGCCTAGAAAACTATTTGTGTCTTTCTTTGCTAAATCCTATAGATGATTTATTTTCGCAACTAACTTAATTTAATCTAAAGCCTCGTACTTTATGTTATAACATATATATATATATATATATATATATATATATATATATATATATATATATATATATATATATTGATATTTTACGTTATCCATTGTTTTTCCGTTTCACTGACTTCATGAAGTTAATATATTACTATTGTAAGTAATTTTATCCACCATTAAGTGCAATGATTTTACCTTGTGTGATGAGGCACCTTTCGGTTACTTGACCATTGTCGAATCACTCAAACATATGGAGTGATTCGACAATGGTCAAGTGACGGAAAGGCGCCTCATCACAAAAGACAAAATCATTGCACTTAATGGTGGATAAAATTACTTACAATACTAATATATTAACTTCATATATATATGCTGATACGTATCCCTTCACGGATGGGTAAATATGATAAACAGTTATTATCGGGAGTACATCCGTTCATCCTGAAGTGCACAAATCGCAGTTCCGACTCTTCAACTGTTGATGGGTTCACCTCGTCAATGCTAGATGAGATTCTAGCGAAACGTCGGAACTGCAATTTGTGCACTTCAGGATGAACGGATGTACTCCCGATAATAACTCTTAATCATATATATATTTATATATATATATATATATATATATATATATATATATATATACATTATTAGGTCTACGATCGTGTAAGGCAAGTTCAATTTTTACACATAAATTTGTTTTTTAATTAAATATTTTTCGGGTTTTTTTTGAATTGGGAAATACTCCTTGGATCGCGTCAAGTTTTCTCGGGCGTTAGTTACAGATATAAACAAAATATGTTAATCGACAAGTTATGATTTCATACAACAACAGATTTCATATTTTCGGTTATATGGTAATCTCTATTTATGGTTATAAGTCGTCTAATATTATTTCAAAATTCATTAAATGATAAAATAAAATATTAGTGATATTGATATTAATGATTATGTAATGTTACATTTTTTCTGTTAACAGTATAATAATTTACATTTCAATAAACCTTAGCAGTATTGCTTGAATGTAAAGGGGTTGGAGTTACTATTTACATCCAATTTTTCAAGAAGTAAGTGTTTAGGCATGTCTTTTTCAGAAGTAATACAAATTAAATTCATTAAATTGTTTTTACAATAATTTCAGATGTTTGAACATTGTATACTCCTATTGCTACTAAATTGAATTTAAATTCAAGCCTAACCACATAATTTTGACAAGAAAGGATCATGATACAAGAAAGTTACCCCCCCACGGTAAAGCTTTCAGGGCCTATACTACTCACCCTTAAAGTTAACCGTCAAAAGTGTTTTATGAAAAAGCTTCTAATAAAATCCATTCAAAAATATTAAGAAAGAATTACACAAGAAACTTCAACACTAGAAGATCAACCAAACACGTCAGACAATTTATTAAAAATAAGGTACACACGGTAAGTTCCATAAATATAACAAATATTAGTGTACAAACCGTGGCAGAATATATTATTCGAGAAATGATGTGGAGCCCAAAGTTAATTTAAAACGAAAGACGAAAGTGCAGGACATATAGAATAGGAATTGACTTAGCGTAACTACAGACCAAAAAGAAGAAGATTAGTTTAATATAGTGTTCCTATGTTTTTCAAATACAAAATGGACAGTATGGCTTTTATCATCGTTTGAGATCGCAAAACATATTTTATACTATACTTAAAGATACCGTAGGATTAATGAAATAAAATTACTTCAACATATTCCAATATACAAACGTTTAAATAGACTAACTCGTTTGATTTAAATGAACCCCTCCGTTTCAGATGATGTATTTCATAATTATCTCATACCATACTGGATAATTAAATTAGTATAGTAATAAATTTAATTAAAAAAGCATTTGTAAAATATGTAGTTGCATTATTTATTTTTAAAAAAGTAACCATAACAGAAAATAGTCTAGTCTTCGACCACTATATTTAAGATCGTCTGTTACCTACAATTAAAGGTAATCGTTTATTTACGTTACGTCATATTCCTGCTGCAAGACCTACAATGCCCAATCACAGATAACCCGTCAAGAGCGGAACCTCAACGCCATTGTTTTAAGGTTACCCGTCGAGTAATCCCCGGTGCACGGCGCCTATTACCCCGGTTTGCATTATTGATATGTATCTGCCTGTTTGCAAAGCCGTCGTGGATATGATTATACGTTATCCTCGGCTCCTGACGTGTGCAGAGAAACGCTAATGATAGCATACAAGGGAATAAGGTCAAGAAGATTATAGAGCCATATGCCGGGCAAGTAGGCGGTGCCCGGGTGGCAGCCTGCTGTTAGGTCGTACAGCTCAATCATTGTTCTGTCTTTCTGACAGGTCCGCAGCATTAGGGCATGTTGAGTGATTTATTTTGTTGCCGCGTTTTGTTGCAAAAACCATTTGGTACACAAAAGAATTATAGTGAAACCACAATAATGAATGTCCTGTAACAATGTAGCTATAAAAGCATTGTTAACAAGGGTTTTTGTTAGATTTACTATAACTTTATATTTTATTCCTATACGAAACCAGTTTTTATACCAGGACTATCTTCTGTTAAATTAGGAAAGTGACGAAAACTTGCAGAAATATCAAATAAAAATGGTGACACACTCAAGACAAAATATATACTACCTTGTTAGAAACGCCATGGATAAGTCATAAACTATTTTTTAAGTGATTAATAAGATTCACCGAACGTAATGGACTACAAAATTCAAGAAGTCATGGATAATTCAAAATAACAGATTTACAACAAAATCATGATAAAAACATCATGAATGAATGATTGTGTCATATATTCTACAGATAGTATATAATGTTAATAATCGCATAGATACTTGTAACACAAAATGATAAATAATAATGGGTATGGGTATCATTTTTTAAGCTGGAACTTAATGCGGGCCTGGCATAGAGGCCGAGGACGAGGGGAGTGTGGAGGTACTAGCAGGTCATTTTCAAAAACATCGATCCTTATACTTCTGCTGACTCATAAGGTTCACTCGTTATTTTGTTACATATTAATACTTTTTAAAGTTTAGTAAAACTATAAACAATTGAAAATAGGACGTTGACGGAAGCGTGCTAATAGGATTTAAAAGGGTGCGACCTAAAAGGGTTGGGTCCGATGAGGGATGACGACAGTGCCTGATGTTTTATAGATGACTAATACACAATTTCTACCTAAGAGTAAAAGAACGCCTTGTAAAATTTGACCTATATAATATACTTAGAAATGTCATATTACATAGATAGAATGACCATAGATGTTTTGTTGTAGTATTATGGTGATTGTTGTAGTATTATGGTGATTGTTGTAGTATTATGGTGATTATTGTAGTATTATGGTAATTGTAGTATTATTATTGTGATTGTTGTAGTATTATGGTGATTGTTGTAGTATTATGGTGATTGTTGTAGTATTATGGTGATTGTTGTAGTATTATGGTGATTGTTGTAGTATTATGGTGATTGTTGTAGTATTATGGTGATTGTTGTAGTATTATGGTGATTGATGTAGTATTATGGTGATTGTTGTAGTATTATGGTGATTGTTGTAGTATTATGGTGATTGATGTAGTATTATGGTGATTGATGTAGTATTATGGTGATTGTTGTAGTATTATGGTGATTGTTGTAGTATTATGGTGATTGTTGTAGTATTATGGTGATTGTTGTAGTATCTTTACATTCGTCTATGACAAATATGAGAGGATTGAAAATATAAGAAGAATTAAAGTAATAAAATCCACCAGTACAAAATATATGTAATATAGTTGATTCTAAATAGAGTAAGAAAAGTATATAATGATTCCCAGGTATGAGCAATAGGGGAAACATAGAAGTGTGTTGAAATGGTCACATACCTAAAGCACATCTACTCCCTTTCAAGGCGTTAAAGATGTGTCTACAAAGTCACGCCCATTTTAAGGAGAAGAATTAACTATAGAGTTAATGAAGTTATGTACGAACTGAGAAAAGAACATATTGATCCCCTGGTACCAGGAATATGGGGAAGTTATGGCACCGCTACGCTTGTTGCTCCATAGATAATGATATATCAATGGCCCACATATGTATTAATATAGACATTTACATTAATAGTAATAATAGCACCGCCATAAATGAAGCAGAATTAAAGAGACAATTTACGGAAGACATTGGTAAAGCTATGAATTTATAATAAAATATTGTTACATTATAGCATTGAAATGAGCAATATACATATACATATATTTATACATATATATATATATATATATATATATATATATATATATATATATATATATATATAACTACTCTTCGAAGTAGAGGGTTAGGTTCGTAAAAGGAACGAATGTTTTGAAACGCTTCAGCAAGTAAGCAATTACGTATTCACTTAATTAAGTATATATAAATTAATCAGTGAATTGAACATGATTACATTAAGCAACTTCATATATATATATATATATATATATATATATATATATATATATATATATATATATACACACACACACACACACAAATGCTCACACGCAAACACACACAAACACACGCACACACACACCCACGCACACACACACACACACACACACACACACACACACACACACACACACACACACACACACACACACACACACACAAACACACACACACACACGCACACACGCACACAAACACACACACACACACACGCGCGCGCGCACACACCCACACAAGACACGTTTGTTTAATAAACCGGAGAATAATAAACAAAAAATACTATACCACATCAAAACAGCAAGAATCTTAACACGGTAGAAACCTACGAGATATACAAACACCATAAATACTATCCACAACACATTCTAAATGACAAAACACACTCCCAATCAAACACTATATTTGAGCACATAATTAACAACTACTCTATGAGCAATAGCACACCACAGACTTACACAAACACACCACAGACTTACACAAACAGAACACACCTGAGTAACAGTCTCGTTATTGATTCATAGCATGGAATAATGCGCTGATCTAACGCGTCTGCTTTAATAAATCAGTAAGTAGAGTTTTTTTTTGCCAAGTTAATACAGAAAAAATATAATAAAATTATTATTAATTTTATAAAAAATCACTACTCGAATAAAATTTTATCTATTTTTTCAGTTAATCAAGAACTGATTTGGTAATTTATTTTAACGTTAGTGCAAACGGAAACTCTATTCGTGTTAAGTTGGTACGTTTTAGAAACATATTATTTCATATCCATATATATATATATATATATATATATATATATAAAGTCGTGAGCCGAATTTTGAGAAGAAAATTGTGGGATCATGGAAGGTCGTACAGAGCTGGGAGATGGCTCCAATTAAAGATAATGACATGAAATACATTAATTTGTATTAAAAAATGAAATTAGTATATAGAAGTTTAAAATTTGTTTCAGTTTGAAAAGGGGCATTTGCTCCTACAAGCCCCTAGTTATATCATAAATCTTGAACGCAAACATATCTGAATAAAAAACATCATGACGATTACAGTTTCAAAATGTCTAGTTTCGGAGGAATCAAAGACTGTTTCTCTACTTACAGCCTAAAGTTAAGTAGACCGGAAATTGAAAGACTAACTTGATTGCAACGAAATCCCAACACCTTTGAGACAGCTGCAACGTTTTTATCGAGAACAGTCAGCAGAAAACTCAGTTGATTGTTTCCTTGAGCTCTATCACCGTAAAGAATACTGTTACAAGACTAAAGTAAATTTATTTCCTCTCAACTGATTCGTTCTAAATATATGCGTATGTAGTATTACTGTTTCTACATAAACTATGATGCCTATTTATATGTTTAATTAATTACAAATATTTCTACAACAATACCATTTATAAAACAATTGCTGGGGTATTTTAAGTAACTTGATATATTGATATCATCGAGCTTTGCAAACTGTCCATACATATATATATATATATATATATATATATATATATATATATATATAGTTAATAAATTAAAGATATTTCAAAAACAAGAATATTTTTAATGAATATATTTATTCAAAGTTTTTCGCCGATTAAATAGTACCAGCATTTCAGAAGATGCTGGTACTATTTTATCGGCGAAAAGCTTTGAATAAATATATTCATTAAGAATATTCTTGTTTTTGAAATATTTTAAATTTATTAACTATATTACAAGAAAACATATCACCATATTTATTATATTTAATATATATATATATATATATATATATATATATATATATATATATATAAGTTACGTTTTATATTAAGCAAGAAAGGTTTTTAAAAATGATTTTTATTTTTACAAACCTTTGAATTTAATAAACAATTAATTTAGAAAACTGTTACATAAATTTTACTTAATAAAACAATACAATTGATATGCACTCAATCGGAGTGGAAAACGTCTGTGCGATACAGAGGCGACTTACACACTGCCGGGGCTCTGTTCTCACACCTATATAATACTAAAGCTGCGTAAGCAGGAATTTTCCTAGCACGCATTTAATTATGAAATGTTCACATAAAATGTTTATATAACTCCTCCATCCCTAAAGAGAACTTCGGGGGTTGGCGAAGTTTCGTCATCGGTTGAGGTCCTCTTCATCTTCTTGATGAGGGCAAAGTATATAAGCTGCTGAATAGGCCTCCGTAAAGGGCAATTTTCGGTATGGGTTGAAGTCCTCTTCACTGGAGAAAGTCACCAGGCAAAGGTTGATTTCCAAGATCCAGTTAAATGGGTTGTCTGCGATTTCCAACGCAGTATCCTCGTAGTTTGTAGGCGTTATTGTTTTTGATGATGGGCATTTTACAGTCTAATTTTCTGTTCATTATAATTCAACTGAGCAAAAGTATTTGGAATTGATTAATACAATTTATAATGAGTCTTTTCTATCATAGGATAGATACAAAATGTTTATAACATATACAATTGTTATCAGAATCTAATTTTTGTTCTACAAAATTTACATTGATTACAATAAAATTTTTATATAATTTTTCATAATTTTTACCATCATTTACATTCAAATTGCCTGCTATAGATTTTATAAAGGATTCTAGTCAGTTTATAAGAATTCTTTTTGTTTTGTTATCTCTTTAAGAGTATAGTTTCTAATTTTCTTCAATTACAATTTTTTTTTGTGAATAACATATTTCAAATAATTAACAATATTTATTACCATAATTAGTTACATATCACTTAATAAATTAGAAAAGTTTTTAACACATACAATTAATAAAAACAATGTTGTTTAAAAGTTTAATAAAGTTTCTTGCATAGAACTAGTGGACAAAGGTATGGTAGGGATTTTAATTTGATTGTGTTGAATATGAACAAGAAGGATTTTGGTCATTAATTACATTTTTTATCTTCTTAGGCCTTTTAATTTTCGACAAATGTATTTTGTCTTTTGTGTTATGATGTCTAGGCTTTATTTTTCCAGTTTTTCTTTCTTTATCTATCGAAGCTATTTCTTCCTTGCTATATCTGTTTTTAGTTTTGCTTTGCTTCTGAACTGATTTTATATAAACTTCAGATGGTATTTCTGGAAGTGGTTCTTTGTTTACATTCCTTTTTTCTAAAACTTTTTCTTTAATTCTTTGATTGTTATCCCTAATGTTTTCGTAAAGTATTTTTGTTTTTTCCTTATGGTTTAAAACGTAGTCATTTACAATTTGTTTTTCTAAATCTATATCTAATAAAGAGTTTGAATTTATGTGTCCAAATAAGACTTCGCACGGCGTTAATTTTGTGACTGAATGAATGCTATTGTTATAGGCAATTATAGCATATTTGACTTTCTTAATTATACTGTCTTTTTTAAATTCGATTTGATTGTTTAACAGCCTTATGTGTTCTATTAAGGTGGAATGAAATCTTTCACATAATCCGTTTGATTGGGGGTTTTGTGTACTGATAAAATGGATTTTGATTTTATGCAGGTCTAATATTTCCTTCACAATTCTGTTATTAAACTCCGTTCCATTGTCTGAGATAATAACTGTTGGTAAGCAGAACTGCGCAAAGTAATCTAATAACTTGTCTGCAATCTCTGTAGCTTGAGAGCTTCCCAAGCGATAAGCTTGAGCATACTTTGTGAAACTGTCGACAATGCTGATAAACGCATTCTTTTCTAAAGAGATAGTGTCGATGTGAATTATCTGGAAAGGCCTTGCAGCTGTAGGCGTCAAGTTCATCTCTAGTTGTAAGGGAATTCTGTCATATTTGGTTCTTTGACATATGTCACACTGATTTATGAAATTTTGGATTAGTGATTTTAAATTAGGCCAATAATATCTTCGCTTAATTTGTTCGTATGTTTCCTGTATCCCTCGGTGATTGGTTTTGCTAACATGATAATTACTTATTGTTTCTAGGGTATCTTCTTCCGAAGTTAGGTCTAAGAGTTTTTTATTACACTCAACTAAATTTAGTTCAGTTTGTTTGAAATTTTTGGCTATGCATGATGCAAATCTCTCATAAAAATCGTCTTCAAAATATAGATTATATTTTATTTTTGGTACCAAATATGATTTTACAAAATTAACTATGTCCTCTTTAAAATTATTTTCTGATATTTCGACTATTAAACGGGTTCTTGAAGTTCCAAATAGTTTTATAATTTTTACTTTCTTCGGCCCATATTTTACTAATGATAAAAATACTTGATTTCTCCCAAAGTTTACAGGCTCGTCGGAAATTGGTATTTCAATTTGGGTGTTCCCTTCGAAGTTGGAATGCACGGTTTGACTGTCACTTTCTTGATCGTACTCTAAGTTGGCATTATCTGTTGCGTCGAGTTGTACGACCATAGACTCATTATCTTCATTCAATTCCGGGAAGTAACGACTCAGTAAGTTCGCTGGAGATAATTCAAGGTCTGGTTCTACAGTGTGTTGGGTGTTTGTTGACCTTTTATCAGTAACGTTCAATAGTATTCTAGATAAAGCATCGGCATTTTGGTTTAATTTGCCTTTTTTGTATCTTATGTCATAATCATATTCTTCTAATTTTAATCTCCATCTTAAAAGCTTGGAATTTGGTTCTTTAACTGAAAATAACCATTGTAAAGGTTTATGGTCTGTATAAATTTTAAATTTTCTTCCAAATAAATAAGGCCTGAAGTGTTTGGTAGACCATACGATCGCTAATAATTCCTTTTCAATCGCGGAGTAATTAGTTTCGCTGTCGTTTAAAGTTCTGCTGGCATACGCTATAGGAAGGTCCTTTCCATTTTTGTCCTGGCTTAAAATCGCTCCTAGTGCAAAATTACTAGCGTCTGTTGTTAGAGTAAACTCCTTTTCAAAATCTGGGTATTGTAGAAGGGGCTCATTAGTCAGTATATTTTTACATGTTTCAAAACATTCTATGAAGTCTGGATTTTCTATGTTTATTTTTGCATTTTTCTTTAAACAGTTAGTAAAGGGTTTTGTTATCTTGGCGAAGTTTTTAATAAATTTTCGATAATAGCCTATTAGTCCTAAAAATCCTTTAATTTGTTTGGTGGTTTTGGGTATTGGATAGTTTTTGATTGCCAAAATCTTTGCTGGGTTAGGTTTTACGCCTTCCGGTGTAACAACATGCCCTAGATACGCTACTTCTTTTCTTAAAAATTCTGTTTTATCCAGCTGTACTTTAAAGTTGGCTTTGCGTAATCTGTCGAATACTTCTGTAAGTCTTTGTATATGTTCTTGGAGGCTAGTGGAGTAAATTATAATATCGTCTAAATAAACTAAACATGTTTCATTTTGGATTCCTCTCAGAATGTTATTCATAATTCTTTGAAATGTAGGGGGGCTATTCTTTAGTCCAAATGGCATTCTTAAAAATTCATAGTGTCCCGTTTCTGTTGAAAACGCTGTTTTTTCTATGCTATTTTTATCCATTTCTACTTGGTGAAATCCTGAGGCTAAATCTAAAGTTGTAAAATACTGAGATCGTCCTAATTTATCTAATATGTCGGTAATGTTTGGCAAGGGAAATTTATCGTCAATTGTTTTCTTGTTTAATCCTCTAAAATCTATTACTAATCGAAATTTTCTTTTGCCAGAAGCGTCTTGTTTTTTGGGTACAATCCAGACAGGAGAGTTCCATGGAGAGTTTGAAGGTCTAATAATTCCTTGTTCAAGCATGTCCTCAGTTTGTTTATTAATTTCGTTCTTGTAAATCTCTGGATATCTATAATTTCTGGAGTATACGGGAATTTCATCAGTAGTCCTAATAACATGTTTTATTTGGTTGGTAAAAGTTAAATCGTTTCCCTCAATATGGAATAAATCTGCATAATCTTTTATTAAACTTGTTATAGCGGATTTTTCTTCCGAGTTCATATGTTCCATTCTAAATTTTGATAAATCTAAATTTTTTCTTCCTGATTTTGTTTGTTTATAATCGATCATATTGAAATTAGTGTTCGTTTGCATTGTATCAGGTTTGAAAATATTATATTCCTCTAAAGATTTTACTTCTAATGGTTTACTTATTGTTAATTTTACATTTTCTTCCGTATTGTTTATAATAGGGCAATAGGCTTCACCCTTATGCACTGAAACTATACACTGCGGAATTTCTAATCCGTTCACTTGTTTGTGTGGTAAAATACCTTCTCCATTATGAATATTTTGTATTTTTAATTTAACTGTTTGGCTAGTGCGGGCTTGTATAACATAACTAAATTGTTCCTGCTTTATTGACGTGCTGTCCGTTTTATTACAACTTCCTTTTTCAGTGTTAAAATATTGAATAGGGATTTCCTCATCACAAAGTATTAATTTATTATTTATAAAGTCTAAGCTTATTCCTAAATCCTTTATATTGTCTAGCCCGAGTAATAGGTCGAAATTCTGATGAAAGTCAAATAAATAAAATTTAATTGCTTTTTTAGACAACAGAGGTATGGTGCAGCAAAAATTTTCTTTTGAAGTGCCGTGTGCGGTGATTACTTCAAACGGCTCTTTTTTTATGCTTGTTTTAAAATTTTTCCAGCCTAAAGATTTTCGCATAAATGATCTAGTACTGCCTGTGTCAATTAATATTCTAGATTTGGTGTTTGTGTCGTATATAAATGGTAGCTCGTTATTTTCGCTTTGTAGATTCATTATTGAAAATCGATTCCGAGGCTCGTATGTCCTAAAAAATCGTCCTGATTGATTTTAACGGTCTCTTCTTCGTAGTTGTCGGTTAAATTTTGGGATTCTTCGAAGTACTCTTCTTTCCCGAGATCTTCTTCAAAAGCGAATGTTTCTTGTCCATTAGTCTGGTACATAGTGTAATCGTCTTTTTCGGCTCCTTGTCCGGTCATTTGATACAAATTAGTTTGTCTAGAAGGCCTGTCTGTTTGTCTAGTGGAAATACTCATAGGGGTAGGTTGATAACCCGTATTTCGCTGAGGATACTGAGGTTTAGTAGTGTTGTTGTTTGGTTGTCCCCTTTGAGGCTGACCCTGATTAGCAAAAGTTGGTGGTCTATAGGAAGGATTTGGGTGTTGATAATGTTGTTTAGGTATTTGGTGGTATTTAAATTCAGTATGTATTGGTCTTCTTACGTTATGAGTTTGGCTTTTCTGAAAGACTGGTTGTTTGCTTGGCTGAGTAAACATTTTATTATTTTTAAATTGAAAGTCGTTTGTGAGCATATTAAGTGCTTCACTAAGAGTGTTAGGGTTCTTGGTACGCATTAGTGACCCGATGGGTTCATGCAAACCCCTAAGGAGAACTCTTAAAGCTAGTTTCTGAACGTATTCTATTAAAATGTCTTTAGCCATCTGCCTTTGAGGCTCTTTATTCATAAAAAATGAAATTTGTAAATTTAGTAACTTTTGAATTTTCTCATAGAATTGAAATGGTGATTCGTTACTTTCTTGTTTTAATTCTGACATCTCTAAGTTTAATGTGAAACAATCTCTTTTGTCTGAATAACTAATTAATAATACTTTTCTAGTTTCGTGCCAATTGTAAGAGTTAGAGTTTACAACCATTTCCAGTGCTTGGCCTTTTAATTTAGAAAGAATAGAGGAGAACAGATACTCATTTTGAAAATCCTCTGGATTTTCGCTTACATAAAACTTATTTACTATCTTATCACATATTGAGATAAATCTGTGGAGCATAGTGGGCTCTCCACTATACTCGGGTATCATGTCAAGATACTCCTTTTTTAATGTTGGCGTTGCCATTATTTAATATTATTTTTCAAAATAATAAAAATTAAAAATCAATTATATAAAATTAAAAAGTATTTACTCTACTTTTTCTCAATTCTATATCTTAAGATCTACTTACAAGTTGATGCAAAATACTTTGCTCATTTGAACAACTTTCACTTTTCACTTTTCACCTACACGATATTCGCTCGTGTTCTTAATAGATATGCGCTCTATTAAGTGGTTGTAGATATTCACTCTACTTAAAGTTTCCTCAATTAACGGTTAAAACCGACGGACGTTATATTCGCTAACTTCCTTGAGGTGTCCTACCGTTTTCTTGATGTCGTTACAGATATGCACTCTGTAACGAATCGCGTTTTTGCAGTATCTCGGTTAACGATTAAAATCGAAAAAAATTATGTTCATTAATTTTCCCGAGATGTCCTACCGACTGCGCCAGTTACGTTTTATATTAAGCAAGAAAGGTTTTTAAAAATGATTTTTATTTTTACAAACCTTTGAATTTAATAAACAATTAATTTAGAAAACTGTTACATAAATTTTACTTAATAAAACAATACAATTGATATGCACTCAATCGGAGTGGAAAACGTCTGTGCGATACAGAGGCGACTTACACACTGCCGGGGCTCTGTTCTCACACCTATATAATACTAAAGCTGCGTAAGCAGGAATTTTCCTAGCACGCATTTAATTATGAAATGTTCACATAAAATGTTTATATAACTTATATATATATATATATATATATATATATATATATCTGCAACACTTTTTTATTGTACTCACTAGGGCTTGAAAATGAGGAAACGTAATTAAAATTTACGAAAGTCGTCTCGCATTTATATCAAGTAAGATTATTGTCTCAGTAGATTAAAGTGTGTATATATATATATATATATATATATATATATATATATATATATATATATATATATATCAATGTTTGTATATGTGTATGTATGTATATCATAGGAGCCCTACGTCATTAGGACTACTGATAATGATATCTACGAATATTTTTTATTTCATTTATAAAAATAATTGTTGATACTTCTATAAAAGAAATACCCATACAGGTTGTTTTCATTTAAATTACCTCAAGATTGAAAGTTGTACTTGAACCAGTCTTAGTATTTCCTAAGCAATATCTGCTCCGGTTAGCAAACTTATCTTGATATTCCTGAAAAAACTAATTAATTTCAAAAGTAATGATAAAATAAGAAGCAAATGGTCATGGTAAAAAAAAAACTAACTCTAAACATTATTAAAGCGCGCTATAAACAAACATAACCGGTGTTTCGAAGGCGATGAAGTGATCCAGACAGTTATAAAACGTTTATGTTCCTTGACTCAGGCCTTTCAATACTTCAAGGTCATGATCTAGCTTGATCTCATTTCCTCTGCTGGCTTGACGACAAGACGTAAAGTCTAGATTAGGAGGTAAAAATAAAAGGAGAGTTGAATGCTTCTGCTTTACTTAATTTATTTAACGTAAAAAGGTAGTGCTTGTTTAAAAATATATTATTTTTTATAAATAGAATAATTCAACTGTAAGTTATAGATTAGAATGAAAATATTGAAAAGAAACCCAATACCACAAAAATAATCAAAAATAACATTTGAAATAAGTTACTTAAGATTAAACCCTTATGTACATTTCGATGACCATGTCATCATCATCAGAGGGTCTTATTTCAAAATTACAATCTAGCAAACAAGAAGTTACAAACTTGAAAGATCACTAGATCTCTTGTTTGCTAGATTGTAATTTTGAAATAAGACCCTCTGATGATGATGACATGGTCATCGAAATGTACATAAGGGTTTAATCTTAAGTAACTTGTTTTATTTGTTATTTTTTATTATTTTTCTGGTATTGGGTTTCTTTACAATATTTTCATTGTAATATATTGTAACACTGTGGTCTGATATTGTATATTATAGATTAGAGTAGATTCTTTTGCTTTTTCATTATTTTTCGTTAATACGTTTCTGAATAATCCTATCCTGAACAATTTAGAAGATTTTTGAGAATGGATGTAATCTGAAATGCGTCAACGAAAGAAAAATGTTTTCATATTAAGAAATATAAAAGAATGTATACCAATTTTCTAAACAGAAATAAAGATGAGTTTATTAAAAATAACAATTTTATTTTGTATAGCACACAAAAAATAGGTAATATAATGATATAAATACAGATTAATACCACATATCCCGCAGGTATTTAGAAGTTTTTGATTGTGCATGTCGATAAAACTATTTGAATTCAATGCAAAACGCTTACAGCTATTTCTTGACAAGATAAAGTGCTCCGACTATACTTGCGTGGAACTTCCATAAGTAGTGGGATGTGTATCGGAGGTGTCGGTTATTAAGATGTAAATTTTATAACTAATGATAGCTAAAGTTGATGCAATGTTAATATTTTCCCCAATGGGGTAAGGTTTCAACATGGCCAGTAAGGCCAGACTCATAGAAACAAGCTGGCTACTCATATCATTAAATGGTGGCTACTACCTTCGCTTCAAGAGACGGATATTGGTTTTATTCTACATTTCTCCCTAAAAATTGTTTAAATGCTTAAAAAACGTCCGGTTCCAAGTTTTTCTTAATTGATATATTCGAGTTTCTTTGAATTTAGAATAATTTGAAGGTTTAAGGACAGTTCTAGATTAAAAGCTTTCGTAGATGAACACATTTTGACATATTTCTTTGATTTTCTGAAATTTTCGTTTTCGAGTTGACTAATATTATACGAAATCTGTATTCTGTGAAAATACGTCTGTGAGATAGTTAAAGTTATAAAGCATTGCGTTCCTCTTTGAAATTTTGTATTACCTATGAAATTCTACTGTGAGTTGAATTCAAGAATCACTTTTTTATAGTTGCTAACCCATTTTTAATAGGATTTGAAATACGTTTTGTTTAAATTTAATACCTTGGGACTAAAGAATGAAATTATAAGTAGATAATTGTAATCTTTTTAGCATGTTCTTTAATATACTAAATCTGTTTAAGGTAGAACGGATAGTTTAGTGGTAGGGTAAATGGATGGATGGATGGATGGACGAACGGATGATTGGGTGGATGGATGAACTAACGGATGGTTAGATTGATGGATGGTTGAACGGACGGTTGGATGGTCAGATAGATAAACGGATGGTTGGATGGATGTCTGGACGAACGGACGATTGGATGGTCGAATGGACGAACGGATGGTTGGATGGAAGGATGGTCGGATAAACGAACGGATGGTTGGATGGGCAGACGGTTGGATGAATGGATGGACGAACGGACGGTCGAATGGACGTACGAATGGTTGGATGGATGTCTGGAGCAACGGACGATTGGATGGTCGGATGGACGAACGGATGGTTGGATGGTCTGATGGACGAACGAATGGTTGGATGGGTGTCTGGACGAACGGACGATTGGATGGTCGGATGGACGAACGGATGGTTGGATGGTCGGATGGACGAACAGCTGGTTGGATGGATGGACGAACGGATGGTCGGACAGACCAACGGACGGTTAGATGGTCGAATGGATGAACGAATGGTGGGATGGATGGATGGACGAACGGATGGTTGGATGCATAGATCACTGACGAATGGGTAATGGATGGATGGACAGACGAAGGGACGGTTGAATTGATACATGGACCAGCGGATGTTTTAATGGTCGGATGGACGAACGGAAGGTTGGAGGATTGGATTGATGGATGGATGGATGGATGGATGGATGGATATATAGATTGACGGATCAAAGGATTAATGGATTGACGGATGGATGATAGATAGACGGACGGACAAAAAGAATTGGTGGATGGTTGAACGGACGGTTGGATAGATAGATGATGGATGGATGGATGACGGATGGACTGACGGATGTTTGGATGGATGGATAGATGGATTGATGAATGGATAAATGCATGGATGGATGGACGGATGGATGGATGGACGGATGGAGGGATGGATGGATAGATGGATGGATGGATAGATGGATGGATAGATGGATAGATGGGTGGATGGATAGATAGACAGAAAAACAGGCAGGCAGGTAGGGCAAATATGTCAAGGACTATAAACTGGATATTGACGTCCTTGAACGCTATCCCTTGAAGATGATGAATGAATGAAAGAGTTTTAAAATCACTGAAAAAGGAATAAAGAATAAAACCGGGGAAAAATAAACAAAAATAAGAAAGACGTTTTTATCACATAAGTTATGACGTTTTAGTAATAATTACTAACATTCAACCGATTTCAAAATTGGTAATTTGTTTATTTATTCAAAAAATTAGACATTAATTTCTGCTTAAGTCTAGTTCTTGATTCATTCTCTTAACAGCCCTGTAATCTTATAAACATTAAAAATAATCCAATGTTAAGTTTACATTTTTTTCAACTGAGGAAATGCACAACAGGGACGCATAAATTGGATAATTTGACAACGTTCAATCAATACGGGCATGTTAAGCAGTGGGAAGGCCTCATCGGTCGTGTTCCCAACAACACATTTAAAACAGGCTTTTACATTTTTTTTCAGCCCGGCAATTAATAACGAGCGGGCGTTTCCAAAGAGACGCGGATTTTTTTTTCAAAACAAACAAGTTTTTTGTACGGTTTAAATGAAAGCACGATACGTAAAATCAGATTAATTGATTTCTGCCCGAACTTCCGTCCGGCTGGACGCAGAGAGTTTCTGCTGAAACGAAATTTCTCCTTCAATTTTCCCTTTGAGGTTTTCGATTTAAAACTGACGCTGAATTTTGTTTACGGTTTTAATTGTTTCATCAAAGAATGTTTGGATTCCATTAATTCTGATACTTTGAAGTCTTCAGCAAGGGGGGTTTATTAGTTTTGTGTCGCTATATTATTCTGGTAACATGGGTATATTTATATATTTGGCTACTTATCAATAATGTATGATCAATTGTTTGTCAGATTATTCCAACAATGTATTGATTCCGTTTTTTTCAGAATAAATTTTTTATTAATATACTATATATCTTATAGTATATTAATTACATTGATCTCAAGGCATTGTTTTTACCAGTCTAATGTTCTCCAACAATTTCATTTTGTAAATTAAGTTTTGTCTTCGATAAATTTATGAATTTTATCTTACGCTTAATCTTTTATTTTATTATACATAGTGTTTATTGCCTTACGTTATCTTCTTTTAATAAATTACATTTAAACATTTTTAGTATTTCATTATTTTAAAATTTGGTTAAATCTTAGCTTTGTAGAGAATAACTCAGCCTTGTGATAATTTTCTATGAAGATGATTGCTTTGAAATCAAAATTTACATTACGATTTAAATATAATTTTGTGTTCTGTCTAAAGTACCCAGACATTTACCTTTTCTAAATTTTTACCTAGATTACAAACGCAACTGGTATAAATCAGACATTCCTTGTTCAGTCCTAATTTCAAGGACTTCATTACTTTTTCTAAACATTATATTATTTTTATAATATCACAGTTACTCCCTTAACTTTGAAATTAAACCCCTTTTGACTGTATAGTTACGTATTTATTCTAAACGCTTATAGAAAAAAATTAGTGAACAAAGAGTTTTACCAATTTTGTCTTTCACAGTGTCGTGCATCAGATATGTTTGAACCTTCAAGGTCAGTTAAAAAGGCAGATGTTACCGAAGGGTGTGTGCGGAAAATTAACACTGTTTACCACTGTACTAAACAAACAAATCGACATCCTGTTAGCCACTACTTGAAAAGTTCCCTACCTAACCTGTTTACTCATCTAGCCTGCTAAACGGTTGCTTATTTATTTTTAACCAGCGCCATGTGTGTACATTCCTGAGGGTTCTGGTCTACTTAGGATATCACTTATAAAAAAAAAACCAGCCACTTAAATCTCTTTCAATTTGGTGTCAACAGCTAGGGCGGTTGAGATACGGTTTGGATTTATTTATCACGTCCTAGGAAGAATTTGAACTAGTACTGAAGGTTCGTTGGTGAATTTGATTGCTATTATGTAAAGAATATTAACGGACATTTTTCCCGCAACACATTATTTTGTTTTTGCTAATGTATTTATTATCAATTATATATATAGGTATACACAACACACACACACACACACACACACACACACACACACACACACACACACACACACACACACACACACACACACACACACACACACACACACACACACATGTATATGTGCGAGTAAGCGTTAGCGCAAGCACGCGCGCGTGTGTGTGTGTGAATATTATATATATATATATATATATCCTTGTATATATGTATACATTTACTTTAGACACGCAAATTTATTTTTTCTTCAGATTTTGTTAATTAAAAAAAAAATTTTAACTATCTCTCGAACATTTATTCAGCCATCTTTTAACTTGTTTACTTGAAATAGATGAAAAATATTTTATTTTATAAAACATGTATATGCAATATGTTAAACATATGCTTTAAAAATATTTAAAATAAATCAAACAATACATACGACCTCTACATTATCAGAAATATCTATGTAGGGCTAGATGTAATTAATTCTTGTAAAATGTTCTTGTAAAAAATATTTACGTAATGAAAAATTAGTTATTTCTAATTACGATTTCAAATTGATTTTTCATTATGGTGCCTATATATTATTTTATCAATTATTTTATTGAAAATAACAAAAACAATAGTTTATAATAATATTCAAAATAAGTACCTTGCATATAAATAAAAAATATATTAAATGTACTTATTGCGTCTGACACTCTTCATTTAAAGTTTCATTATTTAAAAAAATTATTTCAAAATCTGAATTACCCTTTAATATAATGGGTTATAGGTAAACACTAGACTATGTCATGGCGGTACCACAAGTGACTAGACTTTTATCGAAAATTTATATTTGTTGTAAATGAAATATCAACGACCTATCTATGTAGCTTTTAATTCCACTTGCTCATCTTAAATTTGTGTCCAATCGAATATCCCTATGTCTCTTTTAGTAATTTCTGTATCCAACACGTACGTTAATTATAAAAAAAAAAAAAAAAAAAAAAAAATTATAATTTATTTAATAATTACTCCAATAATATTATTTATAATATTTATTATTTATTTTACAATATCTATGATAACATGAAACATTTTAATTTATTTTATTTCTATTACAGTGTTGTAATCTTCATATAGTGTGCGTGCGTGTGTGCGTGTGTGTGTGTGTGTGTGTGTGTGTGTGTGTGTGTGTGTGTGTGTGTGTGTGTGTGTGTGTGTGCGTGTGTGTCTGTGTGTGTGTGTGTGTGTGTGTGTGTGTGTGTGTGAGAGAGAGAGAGAGAGAGAGAGAGAGAGTTTTAAAATTGTTTCAGAGCTTTTTAAATGAAAAAAATTTGATTTAAAAATTTGAACTGTTTGAGAAATAATCGAATTAAATAAAATTATGAAGTTTTTTATGAACAATAAAACATCTAACATACCCTACACGCACTTCCTAAACTACATAAACAAGGAGCACCAATAATCAACAGCCAACAATCCCACACACAAACTAGCACCCCATATTGATAGAACTATTAGGAAATACATAAAACTAGACACACACACAAATATAAAAAACACAATAGATCTAGTAAACAAAATAAAGAACATTGAAATCCCTCATAACTCAACCTTGGCATCGTTTGACATCACAAACCTATATACCAATAAACACTAAACATATTACGAGAGAATCTAACACTAAACAACACTTCAGAAAATTCACAAAAGAAATCATAAACATTTTGAACACCATTACACAACAGAACTACTTCACTCACAACAACAAATATTACGCACAGAAAAAAGGCCTATCAATGGATTCACTGATTTTAAGGATTCTCGCAGAAATATTCCTACAACACGTAGAACAGAATAAAATCATAAATAACAAAACACACGCAGATAAGATAATATATTAGATATGCAGACGCCGTTATAATACTATACCGAGGAAACATAACACAATAACGACAACTCCAAACACATATAATCAAAATACACAAAAATATCTAGTTGAAAACAACAAAACATTGAATTTCTTAGACATCACCAAAACAAAAAAATTCAAAACAAACATGAATTCAACATACACCACAAGCCAACTCACTTATACACAATACATCGAACCACCCAATATAACATAAACACGCAGCATTCAAACATTTACTACACAGACTAAACAAAATATTTACGTCCACAATTAACTACACAGAGGAACTAAACAGAATCAAATATTTAGCTCACAACAATGGATATGAAAATTATTAAATAGAAAAATATTCAAGAAGAACAGTAACAACAACACGAACAACAAAAACACGAACACAAACAAATGCATCACCCTCACATACATAAACAAACTCACAAATAAAATAGCACACCAATTCAAAAAGCAGGATACAATGTAGCTTACAGAACAATAAAAAAAAGCCAAGAGGCTATCAGACACAACATTAATAACATTACCAACACATACAATAACCCATGAGCTTACAAACAACAATTCAACAACTGCAATAAGTTCTATATTGGACAACAAGGCAGAACTTTCGCCGAAAGATATAAAGAACACAAAAGCGCACTGCACGCTACTAATGAATCCACTTTCTCAAATCACCTCATGGACACTAAACACTCATGCAATAATATGGAAAATAACATGACCATCCTCTACACATGCAACAAAGACGATAAATTAAACGCACTAAAACAATATGAAACATACAGACATAGCAACACACATAAAAATGACATCCTAAATGAACAAACACTTACTACTTACTAGCCAACGCCCACCCTTGGCTGTCCAGCCATTTGGCGGCGCGCTGACCAGTATAATCGAGAGATCCTTGTGGCCTCTGTCTCATCTGTGGGACTGTGGTCCAGCGACGAGCAAGTGCGAAGGTGTTCAGCTGTCATGGTGCCGCTTCCACATAGGGTGCATTCGGGTGATGGTACAGCATGAACAAACACGACACATATCACACATACTCTTCGATCACGTCACTTCTAACTTTCAAAAATTGGTACCAAAGAAGCACAACTGCAGCAATTCTAGCGGTAAAAATACGAGACTGAAGAAGTCGTAATACGAAAACGTTTCCTCCAAGTGTAAGTTAACAATTTAACAACCTTTAGTCAACACAATATTCTGGTCGCAAGTAATATCAAAAGTGTAATAAGTAATTAACAACCAGCTCGACATTAACATCATCAATATTTCACTAAAACAACCTTAACTAAGAATAAGAAATTCAATTTTAGTAAAATAATATAATTTACTTATTTCGATAGCCAGATTTCATGTTCAGAGGTTTCCAAACAATAATCGACATAAAGATAAAAATTAAATAAGTAAAATTGGACTCTTAATAAGTAAAATTGCACTTAATTGGGCTCTAAACTAATTACTAAAATTAATTTTTTTTCAACACTAATTCTGAATTGTAACTTGTAATTTAGTACTCAAATATTTTTGTGATTGTATTGATCGCCAAAATCCGATTATATATTACATCACACGACTGCGTACACATTGTTATACTTACAACGTACAAGTAGTGTGTATTGTTCAGAAAGTGATTAGATTTTGCACACTTCGTGATAAAGGCGCTAGTGTGGCCACCGACGCGGGACTAGGGTTACACTAAACAGCCGGTTTTTACGAGAGTGCCCTTATTTGCCCAGCTGAAAACCTTACCCCATCGGGGCATGAATACTAATGAATCGCCGTAGCTGCCGTTAATTATAGTCCGGACATCTCAATAATGGACGCCTCTAATGCTAGCCAGTGGAAGCTGCATGCAAGTTTAATTGGAACATTTATTGAAAGATAACCACCAGTGGATACTGTATAGCATTGTTTCAAAGTTGCCTACAATACGCAATATTGGATTTATTGAAGTGAATACTTCGTTTCACTGGATATGACTGTATGCTTTGCACGGGCGAGAAATCATCTACCTCCGTTGTGGAACGCTTTCAATATTTTACTTAAATTAAGAGAAAACATATGATGCCATTCAACAGCTGATTATATGTCACACGCTGTATGTTCACATACTCTGTAAAGTATGATATGAATCACTCTTTAACTACGCATGTTAGGCTACTTTATTTATTGTACATTATTTAGTTAAAATGTTTGTAAATTATTAATGTCTAATTAAATTTATTAATTTATTTTGGGATAGATCTTACTATAAATAGTTAAATATAGTTATTACGAGTTAATATTTATAAGGAATAAACTATGGTTGAATATTAATAATAATTACTCAAAAACTACTTTATTTATTGTACATTATTTAGTTAAAATGTTTGTAAATTATTAATGTCTAATTAAATTTATTAATTTATTTTGGGATAGATCTTACTATAAATAGTTAAATATAGGTATTACGAGTTAATATTTATAAGGAATAAACTATGGTTGAATATTAATAATAATTACTCAAAAACTACTTTATTTATTGTACATTATTTAGTTAAAATGTTTGTAAATTATTAATGTCTAATTAAATTTATTAATTTATTTTGGGATAGATCTTACTATAAATAGTTAAATATATGTATTACGAGTTAATATTTATAAGGAATAAACTATGGTTGAATATTAATAATATTTACTCAAAAACTACTTTATTTATTGTACATTATTTAGTTAAAATGTTTGTAAATTATTAATGTCTAATTAAATTTATTAATTTATTTTGGGATAGATCTTACTATAAATAGTTAAATATAGGTATTACGAGTTAATATTTATAAGGAATAAACTATGGTTGAATATTAATAATAATTACTCAAAAACTAATTTATTTATTGTACATTATTTAGTTAAAATGTTTGTAAATTATTAATGTCTAATTTAATTTATTAATTTATTTTGGGATAGATCTTACTATAAATAGTTAAATATAGGTATTACGAGTTAATATTTATAAGGAATAAACTATGGTTGAATATTAATAATAATTACTCAAAAACTACTTTATTTATTGTACATTATTTAGTTAAAATGTTTGTAAATTATTAATGTCTAATTAAATTTATTAATTTATTTTGGGATAGATCGTACTATAAATAGTTAAATATAGGTATTACGAGTTAATATTTATAAGGAATAAACTATGGTTGAATATTAATAATAATTACTCAAAAACTACTTTATTTATTGTACATTATTTAGTTAAAATGTTTGTAAATTATTAATGTCTAATTAAATTTATTAATTTATTTTGGGATAGATCGTACTATAAATAGTTAAATATAGGTATTACGAGTTAATATTTATAAGGAATAAACTATGGTTGAATAT
>JBAIZL010000007.1:18595514-18713014 GCA_036971475.1 Prosapia bicincta | reverse complement strand
ATCCATGTCACTCTTTACTTTCCCCGCCTTTATTTCTTCAATCGTTTCATACGCACAGATACCGCTGTCGCATCTGTTAACTGCTTGAAATAAGTCCGTAACTTGGTCGACGGAGGTGAAACTGCTCACAGAGGTAATTCCCTAAAATGTGTATCAATATGGGCCTGAGCCCATCTAAGACCACGTCCCGAGTCTGAAGCTCAGGCCCTTAAGTAAATCTAACCGAGAATGGAAGAATATTCGACTTACTAAATGGACCGAACTAATCAGACGGGGTATTGAGGGTAGGGAAATCTTGCCCGTGTGAAAGGTTCTTTTGGTCCCGAGTAGTTCTAAAGTATACGGTTTGAGTTCATCTTGTCTCAGAGCCGTTCACAGGTCCTTGCAGAGGGGTGCCACGGGACAGCCTCGGCTCTTTCACTCAGGTTGGAGTCATGAGTTTGAGGGGGGACTCAGAGGGGGGGAGTGAGTTTTAAAAGTTGAACTTTAGATTTTCCTCAATATGCATCTATCTTTGTGTTCCATGGGACTTAGTGATATGGGCCCAGAGCGAATACATTTTTATCTTTTCACCATCTTTTTTCCTTCTTCTTACGAACTTTTACAAACACATTGGATAATTCCCTGCATTGGGTTCTATCCGGAGTAGGTGTTTTGTTAGTGAGGTAGAAACGCCAGAGGACATGAGGAAATTAAAGGTAAAGTCTCGGCTACTACAAAGAATAGATATACACTTTGCGAGTCGTGTAGTAGAGAAGAGAAGAGAGCACGAAGACAACAGCTAAGGGCTCTACACCGCGAGGGCCTTCTGATTCCTCCTAAATAGTAATAATAAGCACATTCACAATATATTTGATAAGATATTTTACAAAAGACTCATAAATATAACCTACGTTGTCAACTTATGTTGCAGGGTCTTCTCTATATATTTATTTTCCGCTGTTGAGTAACACTTAAAGTTCTGTGATGACTAGTTTTTGAATGAAATAGAAATATCTTTTCAACACTTCCGCAGTAGATGATTAGCTTGGCTTTCACGAGCAAATCTATCAAACCTTCTCTGACGGGCAACATTGACAGCTGATAGTTGTAGATACCGCAGGTACTCTCGTAACATTATTGCATTAAAACAAAGGTTCAAGCTCTTCCATTTTAATTTGGCAGACTGTCAGTGTAATTGACTGGGCGATACAGACGTTAAGCGTCGGGCAGGCACTGTTCCCATCTCTTTGCAGATAGCTATCTCATATCCCCCCAAATTAATGTTGTTTTTGAGTCCGTGTTTGTTCAACAAACCCTCATTAAATTTTAATTACCATTCTTGCCCTTTCTTTAGGACAAGCCGTGTGTGCATTTATTGGCGATATATATTGCCCGATCGTCTGTGCGTAGACTGCATAATTAAAAAGGCAGCCCGAGTTGTTTGATTAACGAGTAGGAGGGCTATCTTATCGGCCATCGCTGCAAACACTTTTCTCCCGCCAAGATTTCCCGCTCGAGAGTTATTACCCGCGCCAACCCACTCACCGCACAAATTAAAATTACACCGTGGATATGCCGAGTGCACCGGCCATGATACAGCTTACTAACTCTCCTAACCAGCGGTTTTTCGTCGGAGTAGGTGGTAGCTTTTTGACATATCAATTAAACGTTTAGAGAACGAATGGTGCTGGGACAAAATGAAATATAGTGTCCGGTTGGGCTCCTTAATTGCTCGGACTTGGCTCTTCATAAATTAATTCCTACGAGTAACGTAATACGTTTAAAATACGGTTAATTTATGCACTAAAATACGTTTAACTTTTGTTGCTTCCAGTGCTTTATTGAGTCATTTCAATTAAAATCACTCTAACACTGGTACTTATGTTGTCAGTGGCTAGAAATTTATTCTGATTTGCAGTAAATTACATACTGCAAGTAAGAGATGGAGATTAAATTAATTACATATTTTAAAACATAGTCTATACATTAGGTCAGTACGTGGTATTTAAATTCATCCATTTATCCTAATATTTTCTTAACTTTTATTGATTAAATTTTAAACGATTTTAATGATTAATAATAATAACTATTTAGCATGAACCAATTGGTGTAGGAGCTAAACTAAGTATCTTACCGTTGCGTCATTTAAAGTAATGGGAACAGCAATCGTATACTATTATTCTAGGTACTCATGTTTACAAACTGGTTAAATCTGGGTGTTAAACGTGCTTCTAAAAACTCTTTGATGAAGACGAGAATCGAACCCGGGAGCTTCTATCCGGTAATAACGTACTCTAATGCCGCATTTTCAAGATACCAGTAGACACTAGCTAACTGTTACGAATTTGAAGCCAGTTTACTGGCTCCTTTTCCCTCAGACGTAGCCAGTCGACAAACCATGTAAATTACCGCATTGGTAAGGTTCCATTACACAATATTTTTTAGCGTGATTTTTTATTTGAATCTTGTAAAGTGCTACAAGAAAACTAACAATAAATGCTAGTGGACGAGAAAACGGATTTTGCGCAGAAATTTTGCCGAGGCTTCAACTCAATTTCAGCCTTTAAGAAAAATGCGATTGGAAGATCTCGACGATAATAAAGCTTCACTTGAAATGTGTCCGGACATTTTCGATAGGGTTTTGCATCGAGAAGGACCCTTCATCACCGAAGAAAACAACATTATGAGAGAAGCTTTCTTTCCAAGACAAAGTAGGAGGTTACTTTGGCATGTCTAGCTACGGGAGCAGGCTGCAGGGTTCTGTAGCACATGAGACTCTAACCCTGTAGAATAGTGCCTCCATTTTTTTTTTTTTTTTTTTTGCTTTGACATCAATATCGTAAAAATTGTCCAATCACGTTTTGTCTGAATGTTCTTTGAGCGTTTCATAAGCGTATTTATCTTTTATAGAAAAAATCAAAATGAATACATTTTTTTTCTAATAGGTGATGACCTTAAAATTCAATTCTTCATCTAAGTTTTAGGATGACATGTTGCAACTCTCCAATTCACTGTAAAAGTCCAAAAACTGAAACCAACTTTACTGGAACGTTCAGTGTCTTTCATTCGGGTCCAGTAGGTCGCATCAGTTCACATTTTTACTGGTAGTGAAACTGGATTGGCCTGAAACTATCAAGAGTTTTTCTTCACTAAAGTGGAATGTTACTGAGCGCCAGTAGTGTTCACACGAAGCTGTAGCATATGCTGAACTCTTGTAAATGCGGTATAACCTCTAGACAACTCAGGCATTCTTTTTTAATAAAATTTATTGCAATATTATGAGAGTCGAACGTAAGTGTTAGGTCATAGCTGTTTAATTTTAATATAAATTAGAATTTAGCGCTTCATACTAACTATAGAAGAATTAATTGGCTATCTTGCCATGAAACTGAAACATAACAGAAAGAGGAAAAGACTAAGATAGTGCTATGAATGAATGGACGCACGGAAAAAAATTCGAAGTTACCAGAGATCGATTTTATTAACTTAAAAATAAATATGAATAATTAAAAGAGGAAAAGTTAAAACTAATAATCAAAAAAGAAATTGGATTTGCAATGGGACATTTATTCTTGTACGTAGAATGAATTAATAATTTAATAATAGGGTACATGTTTTATGTATAAAATATCCTTGTGGAATAATACATTTAACATGTCAAATTCGGAAATATTTATATACCTATGTAATTTGCACCTAATATTAAATTTTAAATAATGTGATATATTCACCTCTTGTTTTTTTTTTTAATTTGTATTCCACAACACCGTAGAAAACCTTTTAATTTAATATTTCATTACTTTCCCCTAGTGAACCACCCCTATCTTCATCAGAGTTCGAAGTGGGGAATGACAAATTAAACTCGGTTTTTTAGACTACAATCCCAAAGAGAATTAAATATTAACAATTCTAAGCAAATAATAATGCAATTAGGAAAATATTAACTGAAAAAGCCCGCATGGAGATCGTTTAAAAAAGAAACAGTTTCATTAGCAAAGGATCAGATAAATTACAAACGAAAAAATTAGGTAATTTTTCCCTCAAATTTTTCTTTTTTTGTAGTTACAATTAATTCAATAAAGAGCACAAATTAGCAGAACTAATACATTTGTATTACATAGGTGTTCAATGAGTACAATGTTTATGGTGCCATATTTATTTTAGTGTCTTTTCCAATGTTGGTAAATTTATACTTAAAAAAAAGTTATAACACATTGTATGTAGAATATATAATAACAAGCTAGCGTTTTTAGAATAAATACCTTAAAAAATGAATGTAATAGGGACAATAGCACTATACGACGGGAAGTAGTTAGACTATAAATATAACGCAAGTACAAATACTAACACTAATAGAATAAGAACAGTTTCACAAACGTAAATAAAGAAAATACGACATAATACTAATGAGAATAATAACACTGAGATTATTAATGTCACACGGAATTAAAACGAACACAAACGACTTGGAACATTTACATAGATACGAAAACATTACGAACACAAAGAAGGTGAAGAAGATGTTATTCAAACATGAATATGAATGAAATAACGACACCAATATTATACAAATTTGAACGAAAATAAGAACATAAATACTATATAACATTATTATATACAATACTATTAAAACAATATTTAAGAAACACGCATATATTTGTAAAAATATGAAGACGAACAAAAACATAAAAAAGCGCTAATATGAGTACGGATAAGTTTATAATACGTAAAGGAACAATAAATTAAATCATTTACAGCAACAAACTAAGCAAAAAATTGTTAAAATCCATCAAGAACATAACTACAAACACGAATAGAAACATAATAAAGAACATGACATAAATATAAACATTTATATTAACACAACAACACAAGATTACAATGTAACAATCATCGTTTACCAATTCAAATACATATATATAAATTATAATCTTAAGAAATGTATCATAAATCTTGTGAGACACGTGTAATGTAATTTAGAAACCTATACTCACTCAAGAAAATTCTTACTATGAAAAGAAACTATGATCAAATATGAAAAATCCGTTACTGTATTGCAGTTATACATAACACAACAGCTTCAATAAACTAGCTTTCATAAATGCTTTATGTATGACGTCACAGTTATCCTTGAAAATCTATAGAAAATAGTAAACTCATAATTAGTTAGGCGTTGTTAAAATATGTTTTTTGTTATTAAATAGAATACATGTATAAAAAATTGGAAGAAAGAAAGAATATTCGGTATTCTGGTGAAAGATTCGTGTGTTTAGTAAACATTTCAACTAACTTACAAGAATTCATAACGCCATGTTAGTTAAATTAATCTGTTAAAAAGCCAAAGAGAATATCTCACAAGTTACAGACTTCAGATCTTTCAGCCCGATACGTTATTTTGATTAAGTAACGCATTTTTATCGCTTATTCAAAAAATGATGAATGGCCGAAACTGTCGCCGTATGGTAATTTAAAAAATTTATTCACCATTAAAGCGGTTTAGCTTTTATTTACGAGTTGTGCATATATTTTGGAAATTTATGAATATACAGAGTGGTACGATTTCACAATGGCCATAATTATAGCCGGCGTTGTCAGCAACGTGGGGCCCCTCTAACGCCAACCTGCCTCTAAATCAAAACCAACACGCCCGCAGATGGACGATAACTGGGGCCCGGCCAGGAGGCATGCGGATAAATAATACGTCCGTTATATCTAGTATTATAAAGTGACATCTTAGTTTTGTTGTGGGACAACTCCCACCGATCTCGAAGGCGATACGGTCCATTATTTATTACTCAGGTTCTTTCGGGCGCGACTCTGCTGGACAGGAATATGGTTGGCACCTGCGTACAACAATGAGGCTTCGCGTCCCATATCTCACCCCGGAGGATATGGACGTTTATCGTTAGAGAAAGTGGATTGTTTTGAACTGTACCTATTTAAGCGAGACAAAGTAAAACAAGAATTATTATCTAAGTAAGAAGTTTTTCAAATTATGTTTAAAAAGAAACAATATAGAGAACCAGCTGACTCTTACTGATATCACAAATATTGACTACCTAAAATTTAGATTTACGCTCTATGTCATAAAAATTTATAACAAATAACTGTTACTTACATAAATAATGCAAATCCTGAGAGAAATTTTGGTTAAGCTCATCGATGTTACATACCCTAAGCAATTGATGTTCAACCTTAAAGTAATACAAATTTTGGTTAAGCTCATCGATGTTACATACCCTAAGCAATTGATGTTCAACCTTAAAGTAATACAAATTTTGGTTAAGCTCATCGATGTTACATACCCTAAGCAATTGATGTTCAACCTTAAAGTAATACAAATTTTGGTTAAGCTCATAGATGTTACATACCCTAAGCAATTGATGTTCAACCTTAAAGTAATACAAATTTTGGTTAAGCTCATAGATGTTACATACCCTAAGCAATTGATGTTCAACCTTAAAGTAATACAAATTTTGGTTAAGCTCATCGATGTTACATACCCTAAGCAATTGATGTTCAACCTTAAAGTAATACAAATTTTGAGAAAATGATCTTTACGCTCACAGGCAAAGACATTTTACTCTAGCTTTATTACAAATTCTGCATAAATGACATTACGCTCATTGTAACTACAAATTAGCAACTATTTTGAACAACTGAGTTTTACGCTCACCGATAACACAAGCCTTGAGCAACTGACATTTATGTTTACGCACTCTGTCATAAAAATTTCTACCAAATAACTGTCACCTACATAAATAATGCATATCCTGCACATTGACAATTCCTGAACAACCTGTATTACGCTCACTGTTATTGCAATTCCTGAGCAAACTACATTACGCTCACTGGCATTACAATACCTGTGCAACCTACATTACGCTCATTGGCATTACAATTCTTGAGCAACCTACATTACGCTCGGTGTCATTACAATTCCTGAGTAACCTACATTGCCCTCGCTGCCATTACAATTCCTGAGCAACCTATATTACGCTCACGTCATTACAATATGACCACCCTACATTTCGCTCACTGTCATTACAATACCTGTGCAACCTACATTACGCTCATTGGCATTACAATTCTTGAGCAACCTACATTACGCTCGGTGTCATTACAATTCCTGAGTAACCTACATTGCCCTCGCTGCCATTACAATTCCTGAGCAACCTATATTACGCTCACGTCATTACAATATGACCACCCTACATTTCGCTCACTGTCATTACAATTCCTGAGCAACCTACATCACTCTCATTGGCGTTACAATCCCTGAGCAACCTACATTACGCTCATTGGCATTACAATTCTTGAGCAAACCACATTAGGTTCAGTGTCATTACAATTCCTGAGCAACCTACATTACGCTCACTGGAATTACAATTCCTGAGCAACCTATATTACGCTCACTGACATTAAAATTCCTGAGCGGCTTACATTACGCTCACTGGCATATCAATTCCTGACCAACCTACATTACGTTCACTGGCATAACAATTTCTGAGCACCCTACATTTCACTCACTGCCATTACAATTCCTTAGCAACCTACATTACGCCAATTGCCATTACAATTCCTGAGCAACCTATATTACGCTCAGTGTCATTACAATTCCCGAGCATCCTACATGAAGCTCACTGGCATTACAATTCCTGAGCAATCTACATTACGCTCACTGGCATTACAATTCCTGAGAAACCTACATTACGCTCACATGGCATTACAATACCTGACCAAAATACAGTTCGCTCACTGACATTACAATTCTATTTTACGCTCACTGTCATTATAAGTTTTAATGAAATGACATTTACGATCACTAATATGATACATTTTGCAATAATATTTTATGCCTAAGCCTAAGAAAGTTATTATTTTAATAATTTAAAAATTAAAATGAAGCTAATTTATTTTCAAGTTATGTTACATTATCATTGATTTTATGAATTGAATTTCGTGAAATAAAAAAATAACACAATATTTTAAAGTATATTTGTATATATATATATATATATATATATATATATATATATATATATATACAATATGTATATATATATATATATACATATATAATTATATATATATATATATATATATATATATATATATATATATATATATATATATATTCAAAGTTACAAAAAAAGAAAAAAGCTCTTTCACATCAGAGTTTATAAAATAATTTTTACAATGTAAATTCGTTTACGTTTATTTTATTATCAACAAAACATAGGTCGATTTGAAGACGTATGTCTTTAACTAGAAAAAAAACTTTGTAAAAATTTACATCCATCAAAAATTCGGACCATATAATTAGATGAAATATGTAGTGCTGCATTACATATCAATGAAACTAACGATATTTACATATATTTAGCAATATATTTTTAAAAATATTTGATTTAATATTTATATAGTGTATTGTAATAACGTGTCATCATTTCCAAGCTTCATAGAAGACACGAAAATTAATAAAATGAATTATTATATAAATTATTAAATGACTAAAAAGCAAGAAAATGAGAGCATGTAATTAATAGCTCTTTAAAGTCGACTCGCTAATATACCAAGTAAGGCTCTCGTTAAAGTACATTAGAGTGTAAGTGACATGTGAATGCACGAAACTGTGTTCCTGCGTTAAGATTATAATATAAGTACATATTATTTTTATATTACAATCCTTGTAATAAGCAATAGTAGTTTAAAATAATGCATTTATTCTACAGTGAATTGTGCTATTTCTTACTTCCTCTACAACAATATTATTAATTTGAATATTTTTTTTGTTACCTGACATTAAAAATTGTATTACACAATATATACATAGATATTCATATAATTCATATATAGACCTTAATACATACATACATAGATTCAAATATACAAAAATACATACACAAATAAATAAATAAATATATATAGATAAATTAGTTACATAGGTAATAACTAGTTTAATTAAGTTTAATTTGATTCCAAAGTAATTAAATAAAATTAAAGTATTTTTCAAACATTTACTTATTAAATCAGTGACGTTTTTCAATAAAGTAATAAACTTTTTCAATAAAATAAAATTTTTTTATTATGACAGAAATATATTTATTTCAAAACCGTATGAAAACTATACAACAAATTCCTTTTATTTACGGAACTCGTTTAAGGTTAGGAAAGAGTTGTAATTTATAAGTTCGTATGAACAAATACCGGCCTCCAACTGGGTAGAATTATGCGACCCTATGGGGAGCAAGGATGGCAACATGCAAGGAGGCGGGGCGGTCTCTGGCTACTGTAGCTTGTAACAAGGCCCTATTAACTCTATTGAATATGTAATGAGGTGTTCAGAGTGAATCTCGTATATTTATACACAGGTTGACATTGCGTGAAATAAATATGTTAATAAAGATTATAAAATCGCCTTTAGCACGCACATTTATGCAATACAACGCAAAAAGAAATACGACCATTGAAGTGAATAACAAAATACACGAGCAAACTAAATATAAAAAACTAAAATTTAGAACATTCAATATTTTATCTACTATAAATCCCCCAATAATATATTTTATATATGAAAAAATATATTTATATAAGCTTAATTAGTTACTGAACCATAAGCGTTTATATAATTGAAAAAACTGTAAAAGTACTTTATTTTTCATGATGATAAAAAATATAAATTAGATCATAAATTAGAAAAAAATAAAACCTACTTAAGGAGGCAACTTGGAGCAATTAATTCGTAAGATAAGTCTAAAATAAAAATTAATAAGAAAATACAGTGTAGTTTCAACTTTGATAATGATTAATTTGTTAATGAATGCAAACCACAAGGAAATAGAAGATTGCTGCGGCTGAGATAGAGAGAACAATTATTGTTATGCATTACATTAAACCTAAGTTATAGAAGATTTCTAATGTCAAACTACAATATCTGTTTTTAGTGTTTAATTAGTGTTTTGTACAACATTATTATACACATTAATGTATGTTTTAAACACTTTAACTACACAAATCTCTTGTCGTCTGTGGGAATTTAACCTATGATAAATACTGATAGGTAAATAAATCTATATTAAATTACTAATCAAATAATATTGCGCTTATATATATATATATATATATATATATATATATATATATATATATATATATATATATGAGGGGAGTGTAGCATATCAGGCCTGAGTAATACAAGCAATACATCTCAACCTGCCCTGAAATAGACAACCGGTTAACCTCTCCCTTAGTAATGCTAACTATGCTACGGCAACTTTTAGCCTACAAGCGGGGATCACAGTGCTCTGAGCATATACAGTCGTATAGTATATGCTATCGGCGCCCTTAGTAATGACAAACGTGCTCCAAATCTCAACCTGCCCTGAGCTAGACGACTGGCTATTCGCACCCTGAGTAACGCTAAATCTGCAACGGCATCTACGCCTACAAACGTGCTCCAAATCTCAACCTGCCCAGAGCTAGTCGGCTGACTATCAGCACCCTTAGTAACGCTAAATCTGCAACGGCATCTACGCCTACAAACGTGCACCAAATCTCAACCTGCTCAGAGCTAGACGGCTGGCTATCAGCACCCTTAGTAACGCTAAATCTGCAACGGCATCTACGCCTACAAACGTGCACCAAATCTCAACCTGCTCAGAGCTAGACGGCTGGCTATCAGCACCCTTAGTAACGCTAAATCTGCAACGGCATCTACGCCTACAAACGTGCACCAAATCTCAACCTGCCCTGAGCTAGTCGGCTGACTATCAGCACCCTTAGTAACGCTAAATCTGCAACGGCATCTACGCCTACAAACGTGCACCAAATCTCAACCTGCTCAGAGCTAGACGGCTGGCTATCAGCACCCTTAGTAACGCTAAATCTGCAACGGCATCTACGCCTACAAACGTGCACCAAATCTCAACCTGCCCAGAGCTAGACGGCTGGCTATCAGCACCCTTAGTAACGCTAAATCTGCAACGGCATCTACGCCTACAAACGTGCACCAAATCTCAACCTGCCCTGAGCTAGACGGCTGGCTATCAGCACCCTTAGTAACGCTAAATCTGCAACGGCATCTACGCCTACAAACGTGCACCAAATCTCAACCTGCTCAGAGCTAGACGGCTGGCTATCAGCACCCTTAGTAACGCTAAATCTGCAACGGCATCTACGCCTACAAACGTGCACCAAATCTCAACCTGCCCAGAGCTAGACGGCTGGCTATTAGCACCCTTAGTAACGCTAAATCTGCTACTGCATCTACGCCTACAAGTGTAGGAGACATATTCAGAGTCAGCCAACAGGATACCCTAGCCTTGAGAAACGCTAAATCTAGTTGCTCAAATTTTCATCTTCCACATGAGATAGTAGTTTAAACTATCAATAGCAGCATTTATATATTTCTAAATTAGGACAGGGGTCATCTCAGACACAACTGCAAATTATACGTAGTAAACAAGAATGTATTACGAAATTCGTAGAGAACTAATTTCTGAGAAAATAATATAATAAATTTGCGTAACTTTCTCGTAATTTTTAATAATTATAAATTCTATAAAACCTGCAACAAAATTGTTCACATCGGTTTTCAGTAATTACAACGAAATAATAGGGTTTTCCTTCCGTCAAGATAACATAAGTACCAACACAACAGCCATTGCCACTGCTATACTCAGTGCATTACAAAAAGAAATGGCTTTAACGAATGTAATTTTCGTCGTCAAGACGATACGCATAATTAAATTGCATCCAAATAAAGCAGGTCTCCTTTCAAAGAATATCAGAAACTTGGAACAACCGAGAAGGCATCGCAGCATGTTAGTAATTGAAGTCTTTCGTAATTATGAAAAGGTGTCCTCGTTAAAATAAAAGTGAATACGACTTTTTAAATGAAACGCCTGATAATTACTGACTTCTGTTATTTAGAGTAATTTTGCGATGGATGGAACAAGGTCGGATTACAAGAATTGGATTTAAAACATTTTGTTACTTCTTAGAGATACCGAGTTCATTCACCTTACAAAACTAAGTTACAGTTATTTGTAAAAATATTTTGTAATTTATCAAGACAATTTAATACAAATCGTGCGCATTAAACCTTTAGATTAGTGAAATGAGTTTACTTTGAAAATCTCACTTCCCTTTATTATTTTTTTTACCGATCGGAGTAAAAAGTATTGATAGTAAATCTATGACATTATTTCCAAAGGGCGCGAATAAACTCTGCATACGATCTTACTATTGTGAATTCGGTAATAAATTTAATTCGCCTTACATATAAGTCGTTATTAAACACGAGTAATACGATTAAGCTCTCGCCAAACACAGATCATATATAATAACTCTAGCATGAAGCAAGAGTAAGTCATAGATTACGTGTGGCACGATGTAGTTAATCTACCAGCCGGATCTGCTCGCTCCTGTTTTTGTTTGCAAATTTATTACAATTAATGCAAATGCGATATGGAACATATAATTGTACGGCGTAATAAAACAGATCTTATTTACTCTGTATTGAATAATAAATTTAGGATAAAACATATTTTACGTAGACGTAGTTTAAAATTGTTGCAATTTTTAATACGATTTTGCAAAATGTTACAGATACTTTTAACTTTTTTTCAGGGAGGTTTGAACATAAGAATATATTTATTCGGCAGAATTATCAGAAGCTTGGAATATTAATAATATTCAGTCGTTTTATGCTACAACTTTCTTTTCCGTAAAAAAGAAAGTAACTTTTCAAGGTATCCCAATATTCTGTCACCAGTTGTTCGGTGTCTGATTTTAATTCCTCTTTATTCCAATATTTTGCCCACGGTTATTTTGTGCCTGCTGTCCTTCCCTAAATATTATGACAATATTCAGTCTCCGATCATTATGTCTCCGCTGTAATTTTGTCCTCGTAGCATTATTCTGTCTCCAATATTATTTCGCTCTATTACGCACGGTAAACGCGAAAAACTCCAGCTGATCGTCTAGTTTTTACAGTCAGGGGAGACCAGGTGATCATCGGCCCCCCTCCCAGCATGTACATGTGCAAATAGTCAGAAAAATAAAAAACTCAGCCGTTACTAGAGTGTAAGTCGCTGGGACACTCTAGTTGCGATAGGAAAGACCTGGGAACTGCTCATCAAGGATGGTTCACTTAGTCGAACACTTCCCCGCTGTGTTGGAGTGGCGACTTTCGCAATCTCAGAATACACGACTATTGTGCAACATATCTCGCAAGGATTTGTGTCTTGGCCTCGGCAGAGTGGCGCTTTACCACGAAGCGAATTCACAAATGGACATGTAACAACTCTATAGTTGCAGAGACCTGGCAGAAATCCGAAACACCATTAGATAAAATAGCTACCTCGATCGTCTAATCCTCCTCTATAACAAAAATATAGGTAAAAAAATCCCAAAACCACAAAAATTAATCAAAAAATAACTAAAATAAGTTACCTAAGAATAAATCAGGTCAGTCTAGTTTGTTTATTTTTTTGTATTCTAGATTGTACTTTTGTAATAGGAACCTCTAAAGATGATGACTTTGTCATCGAAATGTACGTAAGGATTTAATCTTAGGTAACTTATTTTATTTACTTTTTGATTAATTTTTGTAGTTTTGGGGTTTTTTCACCTATATTTTTGTTATATATTGTACCACTGTGCTCTTGATATTGTATAATCCTCCTATATTGGGAACTATTTAGGAATATTTGGGAACATTCTGTCTCAGGATATTCTATGTTCGATGTAATATCCTATTCTCTGGGTATTCTGTGACCGCTATTCTTTCCTACTCATGTCAATATTCGGGCTCTGGTTAGTCTGTGTTCACGGGCCTTTTCTATTTATTGCAATATTCTGACACCAGGCAATATTTGCACGCTGATATTTCCTATTTATTATAATATCTTATGGTTTGGAAATTCTATGTTCGCTGACCTTTCTTATATGTGGCAATATTCTTTCTCCGAGTATTTTGTGTCCGCTTTAGTTTCCTACTCAAGGCAATATTCTGTCTCTGGGTTTTCTGTGTCGGCGGACTTTTTCTATTTACGGCTATACTCTGTCTCTAGTTATTCTGAGTCTGATGAAAACACTTATTTTTCCCACGATTGAGGAAGGTCTACTTCCAGTAAGCTTCCCTGCTATCATTTCCCCCTGTTCCTAGTACCTAGTATCGAGGGAGTATTAGGACTATTACTTATACAAAGTGATTCTCGAATTAATGCAGAAACTGTGGGAGATCATTCTACATGTAAAACTAAAGAAAAATGTTTATACAAACATGGGTCCGGAAATGGTTCATTAGCGAGCTACGGCTAGCGAAATATTCAGCTCACCATGTAAAACGTGGTCTTCCTGAAATTCTGCTAAGGTATATTAAGGGGTGAATTCAACTGTTTCCTATGTTTTTTGAACTGATAAATTGAATAAAATTGGCCCCAGAACTATGTAAGCTAAGTAGGTTTTGAGAAGACCCGTCCCAATGCAAAAAATGTAGTGAAAAACACATTTTTTCATCTCTGGGCAACAATAACTTTGTTATTTCACTAAGAAACAAACCTAACGTTTTAAATAAAACTTGTAGAAAGTTTTATGATGAATAAAATGGTGTAAATAACGAACACAGAAACTGAATAGATGTTTGGGACCTGTACACCTCTATTATGGAATTTTATTTCGGTGTCTTAAAGTCACCTACATGCTCGAACGATATCCTTCGAAAGCGATATTTTTTATACAGTCCGTTTAGTAGTAGCGTGTATATAGACTACCTAAATAGTAACGCGTGTCGTCATTGTTTGATTTTTTTTTGCTTCAAGAGAGTTTATTTTCACGCTCAAGACTAGACGTCGGTGCTTTCTAAGGGATATTTATCGGCTCTCGAAATCTATAAATAAAAAAAAAAAAAAATTATATCTCATCGACCTTCTGTCAGATATCTAAACGTAATAGAACGGATTTACTCGGTGTCGATCAGTAGCTGATGTTTGTTAGTAGAGGTTTTTAATTATCAGTGTATATTTGTTTACATACGAAATGAACAATAATTGTGGTAGCCTAAAATCTAAAGCAAACTTCAAACTTTGTTCTTACTAACCATGAATACACATAATAATCAAATCGCAATGGGTTAAAATTGAACCACTAACCTAGTGATGACGCTTTCGTTCAACGAAACTATTAGTTACTATTGTAATTAAAAACGATGCAACAGCGAATAAATGCAGAACGAAACTTTAAAAAAATTTAAACCTAATTTGTACTCATATTATTTGAAGATACTGTGATTTCTTTTTTACTGAAATTTCAACGTGTATCCGGAAACATATTCACGATGACACTTTATCGTGAAACCGTCGTTTGGGCACTATAGAACCAACCATAGAACTACCAAACAGATCAGTTACAAATAGCTTTCCTCATTGTTGATTCTCGGAAGCGTGTCATTGCGCCTCTTACTCACAGATGTCAATTCGGCACAGAGTAAGCGCATTAAGGCGTTCAAGATAACCAGCGTTCCGTGGCGCCCCATTGTTTGTGATTTAAAGACTTTTAGTCATCAAGGTTGATCGATCAAAATCTTTTCTCTTTTCTGTAAGTGAAATATTTGATAACAAACTTACACGACTACAAAATGTTAGTGCTTATATTACTATATCGTATTGAATTATTATAATAATAAAATCTATATATTGTGAATTACTGATTTTTATAAGCATATTATTAAAAACATTCAAATTATACAAGATTGGTATTTTTTAACCTAAATTTAATAGAAGTAGACGTCCAACACAGATGCAGACCATCTTTCTAATGGATTATAGTGAACAGCTTGTCAGACTTTCTCAGTGCGAATATTAAAAGATAATAGGCAGGGTGAAAGTAGAAACATAAAGAGTTTTTAATCCTTGAAAGAGTAACATTTCCTAAGTAGCTGTATAATATTGAAAGTACAATACTTCTTTCTAGTATATATTTTTTACAATACTCCATATAGACACAGTTACTTAAATTTTTATCATTATAAATACGTAATCTCAATAAAATTTAAAAATATATATAGACTATTGCTAAGAACTAATAACCACAAATTTAACGCTTAAAACTAAATAATTATATCGTATTAAATTTTAAAAAAATAATAAATTTGTGTTTGTTTCATAGATATACGACGAGTTTTATTGTCTTGTATACATTCTAGTATAAAACCTTTATTTTTTTAAGTGAAAAAGTTCATTTTTAAATTTTAGCTCAAAGGAAAATATTTAATAAAGTATAAACAATTTATGAGCGATCTCTGTTTCGGAGTTTCAATTAAAACCTCTACGATATGATTAAGTTATCATCATATTTAGATCATAGATACGTTACAGCGTGTAACGGGCGTACGTGCTCTACGGCCAGACGCTAATCTGTGTTTGTGATCTGTGCTTCCGGCGGCACAAGGCTATCAGTGCGACACGATTTTTTCACATTGAATTAGTGGTGGAATTACACGAGGAGTAGATTATTGTAAAAAGTTTTTACATTGTTGCCGTTCCGTATATTAGTGATAATGTGTTAAAGTTGAGGTATTTAGGTACCATTAGTGAGTAAATATTATCGTTAATTTTATATTTCCAGTGATGCAATTGGTTTTGTATTTAAATACTAAGAATGGAAAAATCTCAAGATGTATAACAACAACAATACAGTAGATCTACAATAATGAGTATTTCTAAAGGAATTATAATAAAAACTACTTTTTCAATTTATTAAGAACAACACTGGAGAAAACCAATGTTTTAATCTTTAAATAATAATTATTTTCCTGAAATAATAAATTTCCATGCAATAGACAATAATGCAGGAAGAAAAGCAATAATCCTCGTAGCAGGTTACGCTGTTCTGTTCCGACGTCCTAATTCTTCTAACCTAACCTAACCTATTCCTCCGCTTAAGTTTAAAATGCACAAAGTAGAAATGTGATATTAAATTTAGTACTTTAAACAGATGCAATAAGACATTATTACTTTGTAGTCTTCTCTTTACAAATATGATTTATGATATTGTCAATTCAGAAATATATTCATTTTTCAACTCGGATTTCATTCTATTTGAGTTTAAAATGAAGTATAAAACTGTGTTCTGCAATAATTTATAACAATGTACTATTTATCAATTTAGGGACTTTATAGCAATTTAGCCTAATATATAAATGGAATAAAATAAAATGGGACATTTCTAATATTACTTATTAAAATATATTTATATAATTAAATCAATAAATGTTTTTTTTATATTGAAGAAACCATAGCTTAGCTAAGCAAAACTATTCTTTTAACGATTGTATTAAAATAAAATATTTATAAAATTCAAAGTTTTACTAGAAAATAATATATGTTTAAATAAAAGTTTACTACAATTATTTGTTTAAATAGTTTCGTACTGAAACAATTTTTTATCGATCTTGCTTTGTTTATATGTAGATATTCTGGTCACAAAATAAATTTTAACTTAGTTTATAATAATTTAAAAATCAACACTAATAAACAACAAAGGTCAATTAAAGTAGCTAATTGCTAATTTAAAAAATTACAAACATCGAATGACGGAGTCAAAATATTTATTTATTTTACCGTATATTTCTTGTTCTGTTGTGAGTAGCGATTAGGCGTCTCTTCTACCCGATACTGAGTAGGCCTTATTATACTCAAGGTTCGCGTTCATTCACAAGTGGTTCTTAAGTTGTTTCACACGTGGTTCTTAAGTGTATCCTCTACTTGCAAAATCACTCCAAACTATGCACTTTTATTTTGCCATATTATTTCCGTTATATATTCTCTCGGGGAGTTTCATTTTTATATTTCCCCGCCCTTCGAACTGTAAAATAAAAAAAAAATTTCTGTTCTCATAGCAGAGTATATATGCCTTTGGATTTAAGAACAAGTATACCTAAAACTTTGGAAATCTTTATATTTTATGAACAAATATTGGTGTCAAATTAGTACATCAACTGAAACGTTTATATTACGGACCAAGTAACCGTGCACTTGGCCTTGCAAAACCTTTCGTGTACTACCACTTATAGAAACGTGTCACATTTCAGGATGTACTTATACTTCAACAGTATACTTCTACACATATTTCAATTTTCTTATATCTTACCGAAGCTGATTTATGATCGAATTTATCTAATATCGACCGTCTCATGCAAGTCAGTGTTTTGACAGTCCTTATCATGTTTGTAGGAAATTATTCATACTAATCCTCTACTTTCTATCTCGCCTACTACGATCTCTCAAGGCCAAGAGCACGGTTACGTGAACTGTACTATACTTTTAGGCTAAACATTTGCAAGTTTGTTATGTGAAAAGTGTAAGTAGAAAACAAATAGTGAAAAAAGAGGAATGTTCACAAGTAGTCTTCTGACGCCAACTCATTGATTACAAAATAGATGCTATGTAGAACATCTCCTGTTTAACATAGGAAAGCTCCCCCTGACGAATCCAATCTCAAACTTGTAACTCCCGCCCGGGTGACCAGTGTCAGTCCAGAGAAGGGGAGCTTGGTGCCACGACAAGTGGTACCAGTACACAGAAACCTTGCACCTTATTGTAAAGGCTGGACTGGTAACCGACGACCCACCACTGGGACGAGACGCACCAACTCCAACCAGACACTTCGTTTTCGACCGTTTTTCCAGAACTTCTCAGGACCAGTAGAACCTTCCGAACAACCAAGTTTTCCCCACCTTCAATATACCATCTGATTAGGTCGCTACAGGTAGTGCAATTGGATCTTATCGCCTCTCGGTTGGCCTTACCTAAGGATCGGACCCTCAGACTCGGGACTTGAACCCATCCCAAGAGACTTTGAGAGCCTTATAGCTAAGCAATAAACATATCTGTAGAAAAATACTTTTAAAAACGTATTTCACAAGTAGTGAATTAATGTTAATTCAGTTTTAAAAATCGTCGGGAAAAATATTATTGTTTTGAATATTACATATATTTACATACAAAACAAGATACATTTAAATAAACATCAGTGGAAAATGTAAGCAAGTGATTCTAGAAACATCTACATAAATTCATCTGCCCTCTGCCGTTTATATTTATTCACATTTCGGACCTACTGATGATTTTTTTTCTAAAACGTCACGTATTATCAGTTGTAATGTTTATCGAATAAATTTTGTTTGTAAATATTTGGTGTGATTTTAGAAAAAATACAATCGAAACAACCTTAATAAACTAATTAATTTTTGTTTTAAACAAATGTTGAATATAAATTAGTCTATACGTAAATAATAGTCCAGTTACCTTAATAAATATGATTTATTCACTATAAATTAATTAACACTCGGTGTACGTTTCGGTTGCTAGGTAACCATCTTCAAGGTATTGAGTACTCTTATACAGTGAACAAATAAATTGTATAGCAGTTATCAGATTTATATTTGTTGTATTTAGTCAACATAGACTGACAATAAAGATTCAAATTACAGGCATGCATTTAAATTACCTAGAAATATTAATGTACTATATTTTGATTAATCATACGGCTGTGAGTACGAGTCAATGCATTTTACATCGATTCTTTCGGACGATTGTATTTATGTTAATTCCATTTTTCAATGTTTACAAATAGCATGTTTATGCTGAATTTAAATACAGTCAAAATATCTTAAACTTATTCAAAACTATCGTAACGGTAAACCACAAAACTTTATTTCCAAGCATCGGTAACGGAAATTATACTCTGTATTTTATCACGCTTCAGAATTCTGATTATCTAAACACTTTCTATATACAAGTGTTTAAAATTATTGCTTTATCTCGGAATACAGAGTATTCTTTGTTTTAATCTTAAAATAATTAAGTTTCAAATGAGGTCTAATCGATTTGCACAATCGAAAAGTGTGTTTTATGATAGTAAATAATATGCAACTAATATTGACAAAGGTCGCGTAAGAGTGTGTGTACACAGTTAATGTAAGGGAGGTAATAAAATGTCGCGTCATAAGATGATACAGGGTGAGAGAGAAGGAGGAAAAAGAAAAGTAAGGAAGAGAGAAAAGTAGACGAAAGAAATTAGAAGGGTTGGAGTATGGAGGTAAAGGAAAGATGATGGGACAGCAGAAGAGAAATGGGGGAAGAAGAAAGAGTAGACGATAGAGAAAAGGGAAGTAAAGTAGATAGGGTACAACTAATAAAAGCGAGAGTCAGACAGATGAAGGGGAGTAAGAGAGAGAGAAGGTAGATTGGTACAGAGAGGGAAAGAGGGAGAGAGGAAGATTGATTAGGGAGAAGGAGAAGAGTAGGAGAGAGAGAGATAAAAAGAGAGAAGGTATGGAGAGAAGAGATGGCGAGTGGGGAAACAGGGAAAGATAAAGAGATTCAAATAGAAGAGGAAGATAGAAAATTACATTTTAAGTAGCAGGTTGGAAACACTAAATAAACCACTATCGTTAAAAAAAACTAAAAATTCTTTATTTGGCGAAATAAAGTTATAACAAGTTTTTACAATGGAGTAACTGCGAAATATAGTGGAAGACAATTTATTATGTAAAATAATAATTATATAAAATCATATTATATAAAATGATGTAGAAAAAACTGTCTTTGTAGTAGTGCTAAAAAAATAGTAACTTCAAATAATTTTATTTTAAAAATTAAATATTGAAAGTTATTAAGAAAGATTAGGAAATCTCTAAGATGGTAAATGTATCTAACACAAGTCTTTATAGGTGAACAATTCAGAAAACGTTATGCATAGATTCTAATATTAAAAATACATAATAATTTATTGTTATAGTTTAACATTGTTGAATTTATATTTTAAAATTATCTTGTAAATATGTCCCGGTTATTGAACTTTATAAATATAGCTTGACATTAAGACATCAGTATATTATATAAATATAGTTACGTCAAATTATAAGGAAATAACAATTATTTTTAAACGTTATAACCTACTGCTATTATATAACATAGAAAGTAACATTACCTATATTATAATATTGTATAAAGAAATATGTGATCACAAAAATTAAGCATGATTTTATGAGATTTTTCTAAATATATATAGAATTTTTACTTTGAAAATGATTTAAACACAACCTTCAAATATTCACGGAAGAAGTTATTATTGTTAACCCCCAATTTTTTTCAAAATCTTCGTGGTAATTCGTCGATTTACGGATTGCTACATGTTCTTAGAGAAATTCCTAAGAGACGTGGTTACGTTATATCGATTCACTACATTCCATTTTTATGTGTTTTATCATTGCCTTTTGTATTTTATAAGTCTAATAACTTCTAGGACTTGCAAAAAAAAATGCAAGAGAAAAAAGGGGGAAAAATCACAAAAGAAGAAACGTATGAATGCTTCCAATTGCCAGATGCGGCATCTGACCCAAACATTACCCAAGGAACGTAATCAATGACGACTAGTATTATTATCTCCCATACTCTTGCGTACCCGTCAGAGATATGGGTTGAATCTGAATTTTAATAGGCAAAATGAAATACCCAAGATGTAGGATATAGAATAAAGGATTTAATAGAATTATAATTTTGGTGAAAAGAAGTACGACAAGGTACATATATCAATAGTTAATTAAATGAGAAACCTATAACTAAAACAGTATGTAACATGAATACATTAGAACAGAGAGCAAAATGCAAGGTCAAGGGGTAAGAGAATATATCGTGAAAAGGACTGTCAAAACATATGCTGGAAGACGATTTTATATTATAACTACAACAGAAACATTTTGTGTTATGATAAACCCGGCCGATGATTCAGACTATGATTAGAAGAATAGCTGTGTCAATGAAGGTTTAGAATTTATCTTGTTATAAAGAAAACAATAAATTATTATATAAATTACAACCATTGGGTGCAGAAGTAGCTCAGAACGATCTTTAAGTTTTAAAACAGCAACACTTTATGTAAACAATGGAGTATTGGAAAATGGTAACATAAAGCTATCATTTTCAACACTTTATTCCATCTATGTTTTTTTAAAACTTTTCTACATCACATAACGGGAACATAAAACGAAAAATTATTATTTACTTTTCTGTGAATTTCTAAAACTTTTAAAGTTTAACAATAAACAGGTCCTTGAGAAAGGCTTTACATGGAAAGTTAAAGTTTGCACGCTCTTCACTCAAGTGCCTTTAGAACTCTTTCAGCTCTACACATACGTATACTTTACTGCGTACTTTGAGAACTCTCATTTAAAATCCAACGTAATCCATTTTACATAGCGTTTTAATGTTGTTATTACCATACATGATTACTCCGTTGCACTAGTCATAAACCTGGGGCCTTGTTATGAGAAGGAGGGATAGAATAGTGAACACTATATCCAGCTTACTCCGTTGCACTAGTCATAAGCCTGGGGCCTTGTTATGAGAAGGAGGGATAGAATAGTGAACACTATATCTAGCTTACTCCGTTGCACTAGTCATAAGCCAGGGGCCTTGTTATGAGAAGGAGGGATAGAATAGTGAACACTATATCCAGCTTACTCCGTTGCACTAGTCATAAGCCTGGGGCCTTGTTATGAGAAGGAGGGATAGAATAGTGAACACTATATCTAGCTTACTCCTTTGCACTAGTCATAAACCTGAGGCCTTGTTATGAGAAGGAGGTATAGAATAGTGAACACCATATCTAGCTTACTCAGCATGCACTAGTCATAAACCTGAGGCCTTGTTATGAGAAGGAGGTATAGAATAGTGAACACTATATCTAGCTTATTCTGCATGCACTAGTCATAAGCTAGGAGCCTTGTTATGAGAAGGAGGTATAGAATAGTGAACACTATATCTAGCTTATTCTGCATGCACTAGTCATAAGCTAGGAGCCTTGTTATGAGAAGGAGGTATAGAATAGTGAACACTATATCTAGCTTACTCCTTTGCACTAGTCATAAACCTGAGGCCTTGTTATGAGAAGGAGGTATAGAATAGTGAACACTATATCTAGCTTATTCTGCATGCACTAGTCATAAGCTAGGAGCCTTGTTATGAGAAAGAGGTATAGAATAGTGAACACTATATCTAGCTTATTCTGCATGCACTAGTCATAAGCTAGGAGCCTTGTTATGAGAAGGAGGTATAGAATAGTGAACACTATATCTAGCTTATTCTGCATGCACTAGTCATAAGCTAGGAGCCTTGTTATGAGAAAGAGGTATAGAATAGTGAACACTATATCTAGCTTACTCCTTTGCACTAGTCATAAACCTGAGGCCTTGTTATGAGAAGGAGGTATAGAATAGTGAACACTATATCTAGCTTATTCTGCATGCACTAGTCATAAGCTAGGAGCCTTGTTATGAGAAGGAGGTATAGAATAGTGAACACTATATCTAGCTTATTCTGCATGCACTAGTCATAAGCTAGGAGCCTTGTTATGAGAAGGAGGTATAAAATAGTGAACACTATATCTAGCTTACACTGCATGCACTAGTCATAAACCTGAGGCCTTGTTATGAGAAGGAGGTATAGAATAGTGAACACTATATCTAGCTTATTCTGCATGCACTAGTCATAAGCTAGGAGCCTTGTTATGAGAAGGAGGTATAGAATAGTGAACACTATATCTAGCTTATTCTGCATGCACTAGTCATAAGCTAGGAGCCTTGTTATGAGAAGGAGGTATAGAATAGTGAATACTATATCTAGCTTATTCTGCATGCACTAGTCATAAGCTAGGAGCCTTGTTATGAGAAGGAGGTATAGAATAGTGAACACTATATCTAGCTTACTCCTTTGCACTAGTCATAAACCTGAGGCCTTGTTATGAGAAGGAGGTATAGAATAGTGAACACTATATCTAGCTTATTCTGCATGCACTAGTCATAAGCTAGGAGCCTTGTTATGAGAAGGAGATATAGAATAGTGAACACTATATCTAGCTTACTCCGTTGCACTAGTCATAAACCTGAGGCCTTGTTATGAGAAGGAGATATAGAATAGTGAACACTATATCTAGCTTACTCCGTTGCACTAGTCATAAACCTGAGGCCTTGTTATGAGAAGGAGGTATAGAATAGTGAACACTATATCTAGCTTACTCCGCTGCACTAGTCATAAACCTGAGGCCTTGTTATTAGAAGGAGGGATAGAATAGTGAACACTATATCTAGCTTACTCCGCTGCACTAGTCATAAACCTGAGGCCTTGTTATGAGAAGGAGATATAGAATAGTTAACACTATATCTAGCTTATTCTGCATGCACTAGTCATAAACCTGAGGCCTTGTTATGAGAAGGAGGTATAGAATAGTGAACACTATATCTAGCTTATTCTGCATGCACTAGTCATAAGCTAGGAGCCTTGTTATGAGAAGGAGGTATAAAATAGTGAACACTATATCTAGCTTACTCTGCATGCACTAGTCATAAGCCTGGGGCCTTGTTATGAGAAGGAGGTATAAAATAGTGAACACTATATCTAGCTCATTCTGCATGCACTAGTCATAAGCTAGGAGCCTTGTTATGAGAAGGAGGTATAAAATAGTGAACACTATATCTAGCTTACTCTGCATGCACTAGTCATAAGCCTGGGGCCTTGTTATGAGAAGGAGGGATAGAATAGTGAACACTATATCTAGCTTACTCCGTTGCATTAGTCATAAGCCAGGGGCCTTGTTATGAGAAGGAGGTATAGAATAGTGAACACTATATCTAGCTTACTCCGTTGCATTAGTCATAAGCCAGGGGCCTTGTTATGAGAAGGAGGTATAGAATAGTGAACACTATATCTAGCTTACTCCGTTGCATTAGTCATAAGCCAGGGGCCTTGTTATGAGAAGGAGGGATAGATTAGTGAACACTATATCTAGCTTACTCCGTTGCACTAGTCACAAGCCAGGGGCCTTGTTATGAGAAGGAGGGATAGATTAGTGAACACTATATCTAGCTTACTGCGCTGCACTAGTCATAAGCCTGGGGCCTTGTTATGAGAAGGAGGGATAGAATAGTGAACACCATATCTAGCTTACTCCGTTGCACTAGTCATAAGCCAGGGGCCTTGTTATGAGAAGGAAGGATAGAATAGTGAACACTATATCCACCTTACTACGCTGCACTAGTCATAAGCCTGGGGCCTTGTTATGAGAAGGAGGGATAGAATAGTGAACACCATATCTAGCTTACTCCGCATGCACTAGTTATAAGCCTGGGGCCTTGTTATGAGAAGGAGGGATAGAATAGTGAACACCATATCTAGCTTACTCCGCATGCACTAGTTATAAGCCTGGGGCCTTGTTATGAGAAGGAGGGATAGAATAGTGAACACTATATCTAGCTTACTCCGCATGCACTAGTTATAAGCCTGGGGCCTTGTTATGAGAAGGAGGGATAGAATAGTGAACACTATATCTAGCTTACTCTGCATGCACTAGTTATAAGCCTGGGGCCTTGTTATGAGAAGGAGGGATAGAATAGTGAACACCATATCTAGCTTACTCCGCATGCACTAGTCATAAGTCTGGGGCCTTGTTATGAGAAGTAGGGATAAAATAGTGAACACTATATCTAGTTAATCACTTAAACAATAGTTTATGGCTATCCAAACTTTGAATTTAGTAAATTTGTTAAAACTTACTGAGACAGAACGTTTTCGATCACTAGTTGGCGATCTTCATCAGTGTCTTCTGCTTGGAGATGTCGGGTCAAGCGGTGACGGTTTTAAAAGTAGGTTTTCGATAATATCAAAGAGTATGTGTGATTTGTATTGTGTTTGTTCGTTTAATATGTTTGTACTTTGTAGACACACAAAAACACAAAAAACAAACATATTAAACGAACATATTCCCGTGGGGAATGCGAGATAATGCTGTGAATGCTTGTAAATATTTTAGAGTACAAGAAGAATATCTGAGATATAGATAAATAGTTAGGAATTTTTGTTGACGTCATTGGTACTGTATCAAATAATTTTGATAAAATAATGCATACAACTTATTAAGATATTAGTATCCTATAAAAACTTGGCTATCATTAAGGATAACCTTTTGATAGCTTGGCTATCTGGCTACTTCCAACATATGGAGTTTTAGCAATTTCTTAAAAAACGCTTTGTCGTAATATATTATTTTATTCTATTCATGTATTGCACGGATTAAAATATAATTCAATTCTGACACTACTTTCACACACATAATTAAACTGTTCTTTACTTGCTTTACAACGTCTAAAAGCAGTTGAAATTAATTGCAAAATAAATTAGCAAATTATTTATTCTACGTTAAATCCTTTGCAAGCTACTCTTTTAGTTTTAATTTCTTCCACTTATTCCGTTTGAAAGAGGCAGTATTTTGAAACATAAACAGGAAATTATAAGGAATACGTACTGGGGTTGAAGAAAGAAAATTAAAAAGCACAAGACGTACGGACTTTCTTATGAATAAATTACGGTGCCTCATCACTCTCTTCCAAAACAAGTTAAACTTAAAGTGATAAGTACAAACACTCGGCGAAGCTAATTTAAAACTTTTCTGTTTCTGGAAGACGTTATTCCGCTACAAGGAGTTATTTACTGCTTTTCGTGATTGCCGGCGTTAAAGTCTAAAAATGAAAACTCAGAGAATGATCGCTTTAGTAAGAGGATTCAAAAGTGGATATATGCGTGAGTTTGTTTTTAAAAATAACGTTTTTTTTTCATTTATTAACATATTTACTTCTTATTACGAGATTCCAAGGTTGGCCTCGATGGCTCGATGTCTTCTATACACACACTCTGCTAATGGCCAGAAACAACTCTCTTTCAAGATTCTGTCCAGGGCAATGTCCCGTCCTAGATGCTTTATCAAGGGACTCCTTGTTGCTGTTGTTACAGGACATTTCAAAAGTGTGTGCTCTAATGTTTCCTCTTCTTGCTTGCACACTCCACAGGTAGAGTCGTTAGTAATATGGAACCTTTTCAAATATTTATTGGCGACAATGTGTCCCATACGAGCTCGTGCGGCAAAAGATGCCACTGAACGTGATAATGACTTGAAGATCTTTAGATCATTCGGTTGTTTTTGTAATGCATAATATTCTCGCCCAGTATTGCATTCTCTCCATTTCTTACTCCAACAGATGTGAGATTCTTTTTCAACCTGCCTCTTTGCAATTAGTTAAAGAGTAACAACTTTCAGGAGATGGAAACAAGTTGCAAGACTCCTTGGCAGATCTGTCAGCTTTCTCATTCCCAGGAACACCACATTGAATAGGGATCCATTTATTAACATGTACATGTAGAGAGTACATTGTGTTGTGATTAATGTATCATTTTGTAATTGTCAATTTGGTCCCTAAGTGCTTTTCAGTTTTTTCTATTAGTTCTCTCTCTTTCTCTTCCTCTCTCTCTCCCTCTCTCCCCCTCCCTCTCTCTCTCTCTCTCCCTCTCTCTCTCTCTCTCTCTCTCTCTCTATATATATATATATATAATATATATATATATATATATATATATATATATATATATATAAATATATATTCTTGATATTTTACGTTATCCATTATTTTTCCGTTGCACTGACTTTATGAAGTTAATATATTACTATTGTAAGTAATTCTATCCACCATTAAGTGCAATGCACTTAATGGTAGATAAAATTAAATTACTTACAATAGTAATATATTAACTTCATATATATATATATATATATATATATTTTTTTTTTTTTTTTTTTAATTAAAAAAACATTTTTTTTTAAACTTGTAATCGATGACACTCGATGTTAGTACCTACAGATTTTTTTAAAATGATAATTCCATAAATAATTTTAAAAAAATAGATGTCCTTAGATTGGATTTGAACTGAAACTGGAGCTAAAAGGAACTGAAATAAATTTATTCTTTTTTGACTTTAGTAGGAATTGAATATAAAAATTGTTATTATATGTCTTGTTTTTTAAATAGCTGATGTGTAAAGAATCTATTTCAGTTATATGGCAGTATTGATTGATGCACTAAGAGATAGACTAGTGCTAACGTTTTTGTCTGTTATTGTTTTTATATTGATTTACTAATTAATTTGACTATCTAATAATTATAACAGCATTTCTCTGAAACATGGCCCTATTAAACATTTTATAATGTTGTTATAACAGTATCGTGAGTAGTAGTATTGCTGTAGTATTTTGTAGTAACATTACTCCGTAAACATTAAGTTATTTAAGTATATGCTGTAGTAAATGTAATTATTATGTTTATAAATACATTTACAAAAACCTTACATAAATGCTACTCGTTATGATTTCATAAAATAAACTAAGCTTTTTGAATACACTATGCCTATATCCGCCTGTCTATTCATCTTCAGGGCAAAACATTTTAGTGAAAATGTGATAATGCAAGTGAAGTTAATGGTTAGTATAAAGACCAGTTTTAATAACCATAATAATGTTTTTTTAATATGCACAAATGTTTCATAGTTATACCTTTTATTCTGTAATAAATGTATAAATTTTCTAACTAAAAAAAGGAAAACTCTAAGAAATAAAGAAATAATAAAAACTATTTCTAAATATGCCAACCATATTTTCCCGTTTGCTGCTGTTATATAAGTCGTTTTGCTCTATAAAATGCAAACCTATTCGGTGAGCGACGTATTGGATGCTTTCCATACGATTCGCCCACGCGATGTTCGGAATTCCGGAAACCTGCTTCGGTGAACATTTTTATCTGCATATCCAATGCTGAGTTGACACGAAATCTTTATCCCCTCCTGACCCGCTTTGCAACTCCGACTCCTATATCTTCTTGGAGCCTATAGATATGTTTTGCATGTTTAATAGTAATGAATATATCGGTTGTGTGGAAAATTGTTTCGCGGTAGTGGAAGGGAAATATTTCAGTAAGTTTAAATATTTGAAACCAATAAGTATTCTCTTAACTAGGCTTAATTTTGTAATACTCATTTAACTGTAGAATAAGTAGTAAGAGTTTGTTCCAATTTATACATTATTCAATAAGGTAATAATATCTGTCGTGTCCATGGTGTTTCATGGTGAAATAAATACATTTATTCGTCTCTCTTACACCGATGATGAAAACTATCTATGTAATTCTCAATATGTGTAAACATTTAAGTATTTTTGATTGATACTACAATCTGAGTTCTAGTTTAATTTTTTCCGGCGAAAATCCAATTAAGATCATCAGAGCCAATCTAAAATTGCGTGTTGAAAGCTAAAATTAATGTAAAAGACATTCTCGAAAATAAATACTAACAAAGATAGATACATTGGTACAAATAAAAATATATTTCAGAAAAAAAGTAAAATATAAATATAACAATATAATAAATAAACAATCATAATAAATAACAATATAAAAAATACCAACATAACAAAATAACAATTTAGCCAGGAATGACAACATAATAATAAATAACGTTAAAACATAACAATAGAGAACAATTCAACTCCACACAGATGTAGGCCTACAATGGATATACGTCACCCGAAAGCTATTAAGTGGCAGGCTGTGCGCAACTATTAGAGGTCTATACGGTAAAAATAAAGTTAATTTTTTTCTTTTATAATAAAAATTATATATCTGGCAATGCACTTCTAGATATGGTCATAATATATTTCCCTTTGATAGGAACAGTTAAGAAAACTAGATTACTGTCCCTTACAGAATGACGTATTATCTAAAGTAGCTGTAGCATCGCCGAAATAAGCCGAGGAAATCCGATTTATTCCGATCAGTTGGAGGGTAGAATAAACTCGATCAAGCAAGTTTCTTTTACAACTTATAGGCTTAACATCATATCCAGCTAGACAAATGTGACTTGATATTTTGTCATTATATCCCAAAGGGGTCATATTTCGTGACATTATAAGTCACCCCGAGTGGCATCAGTTTTATTGAAATGGTATTGATTCAGTCCATGTAATATTCGTTGAAGATTGTAAAGGAATTATGAATTCTATTTTTAAAATAAATATCAAACGTATTTTGAAGAAAATTTTTTGACTATATTAATTTTTGTAACTTTATTGGTTAAGAAGTTTCAGAAGGGAAAAGAAAGTAAACTAGCGTCATTGATTTACTTATTTACACATTGTTCTATTTCATTTAAGAAATAAAATTGAACAAGGGCAATGGCAGAATTGCAATCCCAAATACACTCAATAATACAATACAGGATATGTATGACATTATAACTCATTAGTAATGATATGTATATTAAAGCTTTAAGCGCATATTATTGACCAGGTCATCATCATTAGAAGGCATCAATATTTTTATTTAATGTATGTTAATAACTGTTAATTTTTTCTTTTGGCTAATGACAGATCAAAGACAATTTTGCTTTTTTAAACACTCAACGTTTCGAATTTCTTTCCGAAATTCCTTTTCAAGAGCTCAGTTTTAATTAAACAATTATACAACATAACTTACGATTTATAAAATACTTATAATAATATTATTATAGCCTATTAAATATAACAAAAATCAACAAATTATAAACCTCTTAATAAATATCCATTTACAAGTCAAAATATAATTTGTCGAATGACGAATTTTGACTTTATTAATAGTTTTATAATTTCTTGATTTTTACTATGTTTTATATAATGTTGTGTATTTTATAAATCGTAAGTTGTGTTGTATAATTGTTTAGTTAAAACTGAGCTCTTGAAAAGGAATTTCGTTGAGTGTTTAAAAAAGTAAAATTGTCTGTGCTCTGACAAGATAAAAGGTATAAATAATTAAACTAAAGTTGAAAACTAAACTAGATTCTTTGTTTTGTAACATTTATTTACAGTATTTATATTTCCCCTTGATAACGGCTTTGTCATCGAAACGTACATTTGGTTTAAATTAGATTAGTGTCCTAGTGAGTTACTAAATTAATAATAGTTTTCATTTTAGTAATAGAGGCTTTATTAATTATATTAAACATAACAATTATGTACGATTATATAGCTAACTTTCTTTTGAAAAGTTAGCTTTCGTATATTCTTCCAATTTTCGTGATTTCAGAACTAATTCTTCTATTTTTTGTGCATACGTAGACATATGTTTTGGATACCTGTCTTGTTTGCTAGGGTACTGGTTATCTCCACGTTCACTAGCCAGAAAATATCTACATGTAGTGATCCTTATAATAATAAACTCTGGAAATGGCTCTTCACCTTTAAGCACCCCCCCCCCCCATTGGGAGACATTAAAAAAATGTGTGTAAAACAAATGTGTGGAGAAAATATGATTATATATCTGTTTAATTTACCAAAATAAAAGCAATGACATACGTCCTGAAAATAAAAATGAATCGTTACACTGTAACAATACACTTATAAACAGGACTGTATTATTACTGGCTAATGTATTTAATAAATATATTACCAATTTGATAATAAAAATTATGAAAGACTCCATTGGCTACGTCATGCACAGAAAAGTTTTTTTAAATATATGTTTAATAATAAAATCGTAAGTTTTTATAAGATCTATATTTTATATTTCAAATAAATAAATCATCTTAACTACACAGACTTTATTTAAATCCTTATGTTTTGAATGCAGAGTAATCATCCTCACAGGAAATTGTTAGAAGAATAATTCATAATATATTAAGTAGTCAATATAAGAAGTTAAAAATTTAATGAAGGAGTTATTATAGTAATAAGAATATAATTTTACTGTCTGTATATTTTGGTCGTTCAGTCGTTCGACCTTTATCTTCTTCAAGGCCACATTGTGAATCTCATTATTAGATTTTCTCAGAATAAATATTAAAAAAGAATGAACAAAACATACAGACCGGGAAAAAACTCCTTTTTTAATTTTAATTTGTTGTATTCTATCTTCACTTCAGATGTTGATAAATTTCGCAAATCTTTAAAAACAAGAGTCAGTGTAAAACGTCGCAAATGCCTTTAGATATTGTTGCTCCTCTGTTTTATTTGAGACATTCCAATTAATTTCTTACTGTCAACAAAACCCTCAGACCGTAATTAACTATATTTAACTGGTTTATTAAACATTTGAAGAGAGAAATTTATTCGATTCCTCGAGAAAATCTTTCTATTCCCCTCTTTCATACCTAATAATCTCTTCAAGGGGCGCTTTGTCTTTTTAAAACTTATAATTTTCCCAAGCTATTTTAATTTACTCTGTGGTTTCAACCAATTTTAGAATTATATATTAGAAACTTGATTTTTCTCTTCAAATAATCGATTCTCTTCTATCAATAAAACGAATAACTAACTGTAGATCATGAAGTCTGAAACAATGATTTCAACATATTTAACCCTAAGTTTAACTCCATTTCAACTTTAATCAGGTTTTACGTGCTTCTAACCATTCATAGATAGATTCGTGTTTATTTTCTTAAAAGCTATTAGTACTTATAATTGACCTATCAATAATTGATTCATTTGTATATAGTTGTATGTTGCTAGATAATTTATTTCGTGACCCGTCTGAATTTTCCCCTTAAGGGTCTTATCGTGTTTAGCCTTCCGGGGTTTTTACTCGTTAAAGTTTTCCATTTTTAGGGCGAACTGTCAACACTGCAATTTCCACCAGCACTGAGAATGTTTTATTGTCTGCAGTTCCATTTTCTGACATAGAAATCATTATTACGAAATAATATTGTTGCCAACTCACCAACACTTAACAAATGTTGGAACTGTTCTCGAAAGCTTCTACTTTTAAATACAAGGGTTCGCCGTAGAGCCTAATATTCATTCATGGAAAGGCTCAGTATTTTGTTGATTTCTGAACCCAGCAAAGGTAAGGAGTACTTTGAGTAAGAAAGATCTACATGAGAATAACGTTAGACTACGACATCAAGGAAAATGTTATAACCAAATATATGTGGTTATATATAGCATATAAATTGCTCGTTTCGTACGGAAAATATATTTTTCTAAATTATTGGTAGTCGTTTAAGTATGTTCACGTCAAATTCATTAAGCAGATTATAAGTTTTTATTTGGAAAATTTAATTTATAGATTCAAAAAATTGAAATCATCCCAATAAGGGAAGAAAGTTTAGTACAATATTTGTAAATGAATTTTATTAGTTAAAAGTAATAAAATAATAATTTTGTTCAATAAAATCACATTTAATATAAATTATTGTTGTTGTTTTCGTGCAAATGGAGTTTTAAATAAAATCGCAAGTCCTGACGACAGCTGTCGCCAGCTCTTGCGTTTTTTTGAAAAAAAAGGCCTCTAAAATGGACTTCAAGTGCAAGTGACCCCATTTCCAATTTCAAATGTACGTCATGAGTGCTGGGCACTTGAAATTGTGTCTCAGCGTTAGACTAACATGCGGACAATTTCTGGAGGAAACCTATATCCTAATCTTATCTGGGAGAATCTTCATCCCTCTGAAATTATTGGTTCTTAGTCTTGCAACCGATGTCATATTTCTGGGACAGTTGAAGTCGGTGACCTTTAAATGGCCTCTTAATGATACGAACTAGGAGTACGTTTTGGGCCACTACATTGCATTTATCATTTGATGAATGATCGTCAGGTACTGGGGACTTTTTTTTAATCGAACCAGTGAATAGCGAATTCCAGTTCTTCAACAGTAAAATAACGGGTGAAAATGCAGTCACCAGTTCTTTTTCTGTTATTTGTAATAACTGATTTATTCGACTTATGTTATGATCTGTCATCCGCTGTAAACCTTATTTGCTTCTATTTGCTTTGGAAGCATGTTCGGAGCTTCTTCATTAGTGTTAGCAAAATTCATTGTTCGTCATTAATTGAGTGGACATTTGAATGAAGATTTTCCTGTGAAGGATTGCCGGAGTTATTTATAATCAGGTTTCAGTATTGAGATGTCCTGTTTTTCTGGCCAAGTCCACTGCACAGATCGGCCCATTTTTCTTGTTTTGAGACCGAGATCTGCTCTTCCACTTTATGGCTGGTTTCCATGAGGTTGCACTTAAAAACTGATTATCATTATTCGTCCCGAGTTTTTGAGTAATAAAATCTCTCTCATTTAGAAGCTTCTCAATATTATGGTCTTTCCAAAGCTGTTCAGTAATTTTTCCGTTTTCCCTTGGTATGAGGTGTTTTCCTGCATTTTGGATTTGACCGGTGAACAGCGAGAGGAGTTTTTCAACATCTTTGCGTTGAGGAAAGCCGGAAAAGAGAATTTTCAATTCTCGCGTAAATCCGAACCCGTCAGCGGCAGTTCCACGAACGCTTTATCTACGTTGGGGATTCTTTGTCCATCGAGAAGATAGTAAGTACTGGATAGTGGTCATTAATAGCGGACTCAACTTGCCAGCTAGGTTTATCCCCAGAGGGCTAAATAATTTCAGTGATATCAAAAGCAGACGTCATTATCCTGGAGACAAATTTCATCTCCTCTGTGACAAGAATTATCAGTTTGAGGTCGTTGATAAGATCTTCGAGCTGCTTTCCCCTAGCATCAAGATGTCTACCACCCCAGTACGGGTTTTTTTGCATCAAGGTCTCCGAGAATTACTTTGATCTCAGCCGATATTAATGCGAGATCCTTAAGGAGTTAGTGTCAATAAGTGAAGTGCCAGGTTAATAAGCATTAATAACTGTAATGCTATGCTCTGGAAGAAGTTTATTTATTGCTTGAGCTTCAGGGGTGCTTTTGGGTAGAAAGGTTGAAGTGACTTCGATGTATTTTTTTTCAGTTGCCTTTACCAAGATAGCAAGTATTTTACCTGGGCTGATTCTTTTGTCGTTTCTGATCGCCGTATATCCCTTGATATTGAAACTCAGTCTGGGGGTAGGTTTTGTCTCTTGCAAGCAGATAACATTAATGTTGGGTGTCAGAGAGTACGACAACTTTTCTCTGGGCGCGGTCGTAGAGCTTCCGCTGACTGGATCGGATCCATGCGAGAATTTAAATTTTTTTTCCGGCTTACCTGAAAGCAAAGATGTTGAAAAACTCCTCTCGGTGTTCATCGGCTACATCCAAAATGTAGCAAATACAACATTATCTCAAGTTGTAAGAAATTGACAATACTATTCAATAGGAATTAATTTGTATAAGGGCATATGCCCTACTTGTCGTTTTTAAGGAGTGGAGTGACAACCCAACCATTGGCAAAAGACTTTGTACCACTTTTTAATATGTGGACCTTGAATGAATCACTTCTATTTAGAAGGATTAACTGAAATTGTTCCAATAGTTTGACCACTAAGAAACCTATATTTGTCACTGTAAATTCTGCTTATCTGTTACTTGTGAATACGAAAAGCAAGGCGCATATTGAGTTTAAAACAATGAATTTATTTCTATTACGGTTTTAATTGAAAAATATGTTCCCTCAGGAAAAATATACAAAAAACTTGCAAAATAAAATACCAATGCGCACAAAAAATACTCTAAACACCTCGCATGTGCCATTTGATACAAGTATTATAATTTTAAACATCATATTAGGTTTTCGTTGCTTCATAAAAATAAAATAATTTTTTCTATCTAAACTAACTTAAAAAAGTAAAACACACTAGTTTACGTTAAGAGAATCAAATCAGATTTTTTAGTTTTATGATGGTATGCATCAATATAATGTTTTCTTCCATTATGCTCTGTTATCTGTTGAACACAACCAAACATCAACAAGCGATCGTTTTAACAGAGTTAAATCATACATTTGATGGAGAGCTTTACAATTGAAAAAAGGAATTACCACAAAAAAAAGTATAGAGCAATACAATTTCATGATTAAATAGAGTTTCTAACTTAATAATAAAAAAAAACTGTTACATTTATTCGTTTGTATCAAAGACAGTGACTAGAAAAACAATATCAATGAAATCATATAAAGCTCTTCGTATTGATCAGAATTAAATACTGATATAACTAACTCATGCAGGAACTTTTCCTGCATATAGACATTAACTGCATTTTTTTAATAGTTTTTATACATTTTATCGTCAAAAGGAAATATTGAACTTACTCAATCATAAACGTCTGCAACAAGGGTAATATCCAAGTTTTAAAATATCCTCGCTCTGAAATAACGAGAAAAATATTAAAGCAAACCAATAAAACTAAATCATAAAAATATATAAATTATTATAAAATGCGTCTATTTGTGTAGTAATAACATTTAGAAGGGATATTTAAATTTGGAATAGTTCGCAGCTACCGCGTGCTGAATAATATTATTACTTAATGATACACAACTAAGCCTATTACTTTTATTATTTCATTTTTATTATATTACCATTGGTTTATATTATTTTATTTTTTCCATTTATTTGTTTGTTAAATTTTTTTTTTAAGATAAGGGCAAAGAATTTATGCACCTAATAAGCAATGATATTATAACATGTAATAAATTTGTAACATATTACATAAGGTTTCTATTAAATTTGTACTTAAATCCGGCTAGGGAAAAAACAATTTTGCTACGTTTTGTTTTTTTTATAATGTATAGCGTAAGCCTTTTTGAATTATTTAGGCTTATGGAAAAGGGACAGTCTGATGCAATCCCAAAGGTTACAACTCTTTGCAAACGGAATAGTTTAAGTTATGGGACTATAACATACTATTGCTTCATTATTACAAGAACTCGCCATATTACGAAGTTATTTAAAAAAAAATTAATTTAATTTTGTATCAAATACTTCTATTTTATTACACATTTACCGAGTTCATTAATAATTTAAAATATATTTATTTGATAATTCCTTGATGCTCCTCCCGTTCTCCCTGTCCTCCCGATCCTCCTTTTCTTATTTCAGCCGATCATGTTCTATCTCCATGTGTTGTCTTGATCTAACTAACACCCATTGTGGTTTCCCACAAGCTTGATTTTGGAAATTAAGTCTTTCCCCGAAAAATGTTACTTTGTGAACTGTTTATTGGCTTCAACTGTCACTATTTACCTGTCAGTTTACTTTTGGCTTTCACAGATTAATTTGTCTATTATTTCGTATGCTCGTTTTCTTTTAAATAATAGCACACAGTAATCCTTTTGCTTCTAGAGTTACAATTGTTGCTTTAGTTAAGCTAGATTTCCTCATAGAAGGAGGTTAACGAAATTCTCATTCTTGACAAGCTATATTTCAAGTTACGTTTTCTTTTTAGAATATAGGTAATTATTTTCTTTTTTATAAACGAGATTGTACTTACTTGAGAGTCTTGAACTTTTCGCCAGCTATCAAAGACTTGATTATTTTGAGCCATCCTCTTATAAAACAAGATTTCAAGATGATATTTAACTAGCTCAAGCATTGATAATTTTACCAAAGTAGCTTGTGATAGACGTAAAACCTCTTGTTTAGATACATTCTTGTTTGTAAACTGTTTATTAAACCTATAGTAGAAGTTTGTATGGATATATTTTCCATTTGCGCCAAAATAAACAGTACTGCAACAATTTCAAAATCTTTTTCAATTTTATTTACAGTGTTACAAACGCATACAAGTAAACAAAGCTAAATCGGTTAGACTCGGGTTCTATATGACCCTCGTTTATTTTGAGGCCGTTCTTGTAGGTTTTGGTTAGTTTTGGTGAAGGGGATTGTTCATGCTCGTAATAAAGTTATTTTTTCCTTTAGTTGGACGATGGTAGCCAGTGGATCATCACTGAAAATCTTCTCCTTCATCATTCCTCAGACGTAAGCCTCAGATGGTGTAAGATCGAGGGAGTGGTCTGGGTGAAGAAAGTTTGTTCTAAAATGAGGCGGTTACCAAAGGTTTCTTGAAGGAAAGCAATGTTGTATAAATCAGTGTGGCTGATTATTTCACCTTGCTGGAACCAATGTGAGGTCAGGTTTCCGGCTCATTACAAGATTTCCTGAGGTCTCTTATAAAACGACCAAGTATAAACCTATATCGGTCTGATTTTACAATAAGAGGATTTCTTTTATTGCCTTCAACAAAGAGTGGAGTAAGTATGCCTCGCCCAGACAGAGCGCCTGCTATGCTAAACAAAAAACCGCGTCGTCTGCATATTTATGCAACCACGAAGGTGCATATGGCATATACCAAAAAACCATACGTCACTCAGAAACTCAGGTTTTCCATGGCACATAGCTAATATAGAAACACTGTACTGTACTCAGGCTATTTTGTCTATACAGTTCAAAGGTTGCAAAATTTGTATCTTGAAGATAATATTACCTATGTTTTTAAACAATCTTCCTATTCCTTGAATTCAGTTTAAAAGTTGTTCAGTTTCGGCTTGTTTTCATTGATTTTTGTGTGTTTAAATGAAAGGAGGAGAATATAAAGTGGTCTACTAGACACGCGCTCGTGAACCAACACACTATCACAAAGGATACAATGTAAAGCTAACTATTCAAGAGAACAGTACTGGTGCATAAATAAGAAATAGAATTAGGAAATTCCACTAAGAAATGACACTAAATAAAAGCAATTACAACAGACGTTAAGTAATATTAGGACAACATTTAGGTTAATTGAAGAATAGTTTATGGCAAGAGTATATATTTACAGTTGCACTAAAAGACTGAAGAGTTAAGCAAGAGTCATAACGTGGAACTATAAAGCAGTTCTAACTACAAACGTGCTAAAATCTGTTTTATTGAACGTAATAAAATCACATTTAAGACCTTCAAAACAAGTAAAATGATATAACATTTTACAAGCTAGGAAATAATAAACTAAAAATGTTTATTAAAACACAAACGATAATGCAACACTTGCAAAATGTGCAAAATGAAATTTGAATGCAACAAAAATTGGTTTCCGGCTTGTTTTTACCTAATTTAAATCAAACAGTTACTAGGTGACCTGTGCATTATCCTTTGGATCATGTAAGGCTCTCCGTTTCGCTGTAAAAGTAATCCAACTCATACAGGAAGCTCAAAAACGTGATATTAAATTTCTCATTTGTAAACTGGAAACGGTTCATTTTGTAATAACATTATCTATATAGGTGCTTCCCTAAACTTTAGGAAAGTACCTATATATAGGTGCAAAGGGGCAAAATATTGGGTGCTTAAAGTGGGAAAATAAGATATTTTAAAATTTCTTCTTGAAAAGGTATTAGTATTTGTTACTTCATAGATTAAATTACGCAACGATACGTTGGAGTTTTACAAGAGCTTTCGACTGGAGGAGAGTGGTCTTGTTATTGGCCAATGGAAGTATTAGCTTCTGTGAAGTTTCGCAAGAGTGCTGACGGCCGACCCTTATAGTCAGCGTGTCAACACCGCTTGGCCTTCAAATTGAAAACGTATTTTATTTAGGTGTTCACAAAAATTTCAATGAAATTGTATTTACGTTTAAAGGAGAATTAAAAAAAAAGAAAATGATTCCAAACACGAAAAGGTTTTGTTGATAAATGAACTGTGTAAGGGTTCATATAATGTTATTAAAATATAATTGTTTATACTTGTAAATGTTTATAATTGTTGAAATATAAATTGTTTCTAGTTTCGTTGTAATATTCTTAAAAATAAAGTGTTACATATAAATTCATTTATATATTTAATTTTTATTTAATAATTATATCGTCCCAATATAAAAGAAAATTTTTGTTTTCTTGGTGCACATTGTGAAGCTAACGTAGGTGGTAAGCGCTCCTAGCGGGCGAAATAGAAAAATATCGTACGAGTTAGTAACTTAAGGCAATTAGCCACCTCACGCCATGAGACGTAAGCATGAGGCGATACTTCTGAACCAATCAGAATATTCATATATATAAATAAGGGTGGGAGTTTGTTTGAAAATTTCAGTTAGCGCGTCCTTGCAACGACCCCACTTCTCTAAAAGTCTTTGAACGAGACGGACGTGATGGCATTTTCGGATATAACCTAGAAGTTTGTAAGCTTCCAGCATTCAAAATTTAAGATGTCAAGGCCGGTACCAAATTTTATTAACGCAACTAAAGAAGAAGTCAGAAGCGATTATTTATGTGTTTCAAATAAGTAAAAGTTTATATCATTTTTGTTTAAGAGCGCTGATTCCAAAAGCGATGTGCAGTGATTAGTGTCAAAATCGATGTGCAATAATTAATGGTATGTGTTATAGTGTTTTATAAGTAATGTGCACAACCAGGTACGTTTTAGATAATAATAAAGAAAATGTATTTTAATGTTAACTAATTTGAATTTTAATTGATAAACGGTTAATACATGAACGGTAGAAACTTATCCAAGGAAAAAGTGCTAGACCGTTACATCGTATCATTTTTTGTTATTTTTTCCTCCTTTCATAGAAAATACAATTTTATCGACATTTTTGTGAATAAATAATTACAGTATAATTATAATTACAGTATTATCATATTGACTAATAATTTTCATCCTATACAGGTACTAATTTGCCTGGCCAAGAGATGCCAGGACTTTTAAGACGAGAAATTAAAAGCTGGACAGCAGGTTGGGTGAAATCACAAAGCTCTTCCAGAATCCTTCAAGGCTAGTAAGTCGATGCACTTTTTGTCTTAATGTAAGTTCTACTCTACTATTGATAGGTAATTTTTTGTGGTACTTAAGAAATGATTTGGTTTATTGTGGTTTAAAATTTACATTTCGTTCTTAAACGTTTCTTTTAGTCTTAATTTTAGGAATGGCTGACAACCACTGAGCTTAAAAACTTGAAAATTTATTAACAGTTATTTTTTTAAAAAACTAAGTTAGGTTTAAATTAACGAAATCCAAGTCAACTTCAATGAATGCAATGACAGTATTACAGTTAACACTAAATCTAAAACGACAATACAAGATTTAGACATGTTAAATTATTTATAATGGTATATAGTTTATATAGAAAATCGTTTTATAATTGCAAAAACTTTGTAAATTAGCCATTTCATTAATATTTTCTGTTTATTGTTATTTGTTGTTAGAACAACTGAATGTAAGAAACCTTACAGTCAAAATCAGATACTCGGAGCCGCTTATACCTAAACTCAATACATAACCTTTAATGTATTGTAGTGCAAAACTTTTACTAATTTTTTTAAAATTTTCTTCAATAAACAACAATTCAAACAATCTCTAACCTAAAACTCAAATTAAACAAATCTTTATGAATGTGTTAAATGTATTTTAAAATAATCTACTTAGTGCGAAAGACTAATAAAAAGAAACGCCCCACTTGTTGTACGCCATGAATATGTAAAGCCTACACGCACAAACCTATAGGCTTAAACAGCCGCCATGAGCAACCACTTAGAGCGTAATGAACTTCGACCGTTCCACCATCGTATTTTCATTAGTCTGCACTTTCATTAAAGAACAATCGATATTAAACGAATAATATAGTAATTAGGTTTTGTGTCTATCAGATTGAAGCCAATTAAATGATTATTGATTTCTACTGTAGATATAATTGTATCATTGTTTGAGAATTATTTCTTTGAATATAAAAACATACATACATAATATATATATATATATATATATATATATATATATATATATATATATATATATATTAGTGTGTGTGTGTATGTGTGTGTGTGTGTGTGTGTGTGTGTGTGTGTGTGTGTGTGTGTGTGCGCGCGCGCACGCGCGCGCGCGCGTGTGTGTGTGTCCGCGCGCGGGCGCGTGTGTTTGTGTGTGTGTGTGTAAGTAAATAATTCCTTATTTGTTCTAAACTTATGTTTCTTATTATGTTAAAGTTTAAAAATAAAGTTATCTTATAAAAATGAAAAAAAGGTTACAATGTTATGGAAACATTCTTGAAGGATAAAATTCACAAAACACTTAAAATGTTAAAATATAGACATTTTGAATTAACCTCGTCAGATTGTAGAATATTTTTTTGTATCTGGTTATGCAAGCCTCTAATCACCCCAGATAAGAGGGAGTCTACTTAAAATAAACGACCATGTCCTCCATAGAATAATTTTATATATTTCAGTTGAGGGCTTTTTACGTTTCTAAGTCCCAGCAAATACCATCTGTGTTTTTATTGTTATTTTTTTACTAAGTGTAACGCTGATAGAGCTACATTTGGACCTAGATAGTCTATTTCAGACACGAGACCTAACACGTGATATTTCATGATCCTATACCAAACCTGATTTATTATACTGCCATTATCATAATCATATATTTAAGCTCGTTTCCTACCAATGGTAGGAAATAATAGTCAATAATAGCTGATAGTATAACAATACAAGAAAATATTAATCAAACGAATTAAAAATCGAACGTAATAGACCTAAACAAAATCCATTAAAATATAATGTTTCTATCTCTAGTATCTGTATAGACGATGTTCCTAAGTAGATTGAGATCAAGTTGCCTTGTTAAACTAAACGGTTTTTTTAAAATATGTTGTTATTGCGAAAAACCTATAAAGTTATCATTTGGTTTTATAAGATACTCAAAAAAAATTAAATATACATCATGAGTTATATATATATATATAATGCCAGTCTCAAATTAGCGTGAAAATGAGAATACTTAATTAAAGCTCCAGATATTCGACTCGTAAATATACCAAATAAGACTCCTGATTAAGTCCATTAAAGTGTAAGATAAAAAAGGCTTAAAAAGTGAAACTAAAGGGAAAACAATAGTTTCCATGGAATAAAAATAGCCTAGATGTGATTAGAGCTAGCAACAATTATTGCCTAAATTTTTACTGTGTTTGTCACTATTAAATCGATGGACATTTGTAATTATAACAACATTTTGATTAGGCAAATATTTATTTTAATCAACTGCATATTTACCAACATAAAACAATTGAACATGCGCCAAATGGTTAGCACGTTGATTACAAGCTCCTGTTCCAGTACGCCAGTGTAAATACACGCTCTGCGGTTACGTTGCGTGCACAATTTAAAATTCTAATCTAGAGCCAGTGTTTATTTCTGGTTGTTCGTATTCATGGAATTATTCGGGTAAAATTATGCGCGTCCGGTACGAAACTCTTTTCTGGAAATGCCGAACATTTATTAAAAGCATATACTGTGAGTTCAGAATTGTATTTGCAGTAACAACCCTGGTAATTTTCTTAATCTATGTTTTACTCGAGCAACAATTAGTTTCTAAAATATCCTGAGTCTTGAAGTTTCTGAATTACAAAATGAATCTACACAAACAACATTCAAAATTGATTAGGATTGTCTAACCAGTACTCCTACGAACGTTGAACCTAATATCTATCTGTGTGTGTGTGTGTGTGTGTGTGTGTGTGTGTGTGTGTGTGTGTGTGTGTGTGTTTATGTGTGTGTGTGTGTGTGTGTGTGTGTGTTTGTGTGTTTGTGTGTGTGTGTGTGTGTGTGTGTATGTGTGTGTGTATGTGTGTTTATGTGTGTGTGTGTGTTTGTGTGTGTGTGTGTGTGTGTTTATGTGTATGTGTTGCGTGCTTGTGTGCATGCGTGTGCTTGTGTATACGTGCGTGTGCGTATGCATGCGTGTGCGTGTGCGCGTGCGTTTGTGTATGTATGTGTGTGTGAGTGTGTGAGTGTGTGTGTGTGTGTGTGTGTGTGTGTGTGTGTGTGTGTGTTTATGTGTGTGTGTGTGTGTGTGTGTTTGTGTGTTTGTGTGTGTGTGTGTGTGTGTGTGTATGTGTGTGTGTATGTGTGTGTGTGTATGTGTGTTTATGTGTGTGTGTGTGTGTTTGTGTGTGTGTGTGTGTGTGTTTATGTGTATGTGTTGCGTGCTTGTGTGCATGCGTGTGCTTGTGTATACGTGCGTGTGCGTATGCATGCGTGTGCGTGTGCGCGTGCGTTTGTGTATGTATGTGTGTGTGTGTGTGTGTGTGTGTGTGTGTGTGTGTGTGTGTGTGTGTGTGTGTGTGTGTGTGTGTGTGTGTGTGTGTGTGTGTGTGTGTGTGTGTGTGTGTGTGTGTGTGTGTGTGTGTGTGTGTGTGTGTCTGTGTCTGTGTCTGTGTGTGTGAAGATATATGCAGCAGTGAGTAGATAGCTCAAATATGTTTTTCTCAACAACGAACTCATTATACCGGTCTATTAGCATTACCACTAGCGTATTAGAGAAATGGGACATTGCAAAATGCAATAATGGAGAAGCAAATCACAACTCCGTTTTATTCAAAAACGGAATGTTTGTATGAACAACCGAGAAAATACTCGAAAGGAATTCTAAAGCATTTATATAAATAATGAAAACATTTTGACACGTTTTCATAAAAATAGTGTAACAGTAGGCATTTCTATGACAATACTAAATAATGCTCACATTAAATTGCAAAATAAGCAGATGGTAAGTTACACACTTTTGCAAACTACATACAAGTGAAGCTAGGATGTTTTCATACTACACAGATGCTATGTTAAGAATATTACAGTTTACAAAGATCCCAAGCTACACAGTTTTCAAATTACAAATTTTGGTAGGGTACAAAGTATGTATACTACACAGATGATAAGGTTCACAATTTGCATAATAGACAGATAGTCACACAATTTGTATACAACACATTGCTAAGGTTTACAGTTGACACAAGCTATAGAGATAATAAGCTACACAGTTGGTGTTGGTAGTGGTGACGGTGGTGTTTGTGGCGATGAGGATAATGATGCTGATGACGACTTTTTATTAAAAATCGCACGGAATAGTAAATAATTGATTGTGGTTTAGTTTTCATTATTGCTGCATTCAATATCATTAATAACTAAAGCGTCTAGATTGACAACAATCGATGTTTACTACCGTTATTTGGTACGTAAGCGACCAATGACTCACTTCTTAAAAGAAATAATCCTGATATTACTACTATTCGATAACTATTTTTTATAGAAATGTTTACCAATTTGAAGTTTTTACCAATTATTTTCATCATAAACAGTTAATAATTTGTTATAAATAGTTCCCAAATTTTACCAAAGATTTTAATTTCAGCAAGATCTTTAAACACAAGTTTCTTCTTTCAAAGGACTATTTTTAGAAAACATTTGGATAGGATCAATGAAGAGGCTTTTTTCCATAATGTATTGCGAATTTATTGCTTACAAAGGGAAAATTTATATTAGGAAAAAAAACGTTTCTTATATTTAGTTATGCACTTTATGAGAAGTACGTAACATTATGCATGGTTCTGTTTGAAATTCTATGCATTCTAAAATCAATATAATTTATTTAGAGGTTATAGTGGTATCGTATATTGAAGTATTGATATATAATATCCTAATAATCCTAAAAGCCTAGTAATTTTATAAATATATTGGCGTAACTCAATATTTTTTTCTCATTTTTATCAGATTTTAATCATTAAAACATGTAGAGCTGAATCTGTCAATTTGTCTTCATCAATTAAAATTTTTTAAAAAACTGTGTGATTACTGATGCAACTTTAACAGCGTAAGCGTATAATTTAGCTAGAATATATGTAATAATAGACAAATAAAGTTAATTAAATTCTGCATCATATATGTTTGCAGATACAATGAAGCTTTGTGTTTCAGACTAACATTTACTGTCGGCGGTGTATTAAATTATTAATATAGATTACATTACTGGGAATGACTGTGCAATGACATGTGCATCGGTATGGAAGCTTACCTGGGGGTAAACACTGTGTAGTAATTTGAATACGATTTGAAATATTGCTTACTATTATTCTACAGATTTAATTACATAAAGTAACACAATTAGATTTAATTATTAAGTAAATTATAAATATACTGAAGTATAAAATTTAATGATATTAAAAAAACTTCAACAAAATAACAGGAATATATAATGTTTACTTACTAAAAAGCAAAAAATATGTTTCCATTAACGAGAATATAATTTATGGCAAGGATATTAATCCCAAAATTTTGAAATTGAGTTGACAAAAGCACCGAATTTCATACTTGAACTCATACTTACCATAACGAACGTGAAAATTAAGAAATTTCACAATATATTGGAGCAGCTTGGAATATAGATTAACAAATTAGGATATAAACATAGGCTGATCCGTCGTTTATTCCATTAACTTATTTTCTAAATATAGGAAATTTATTAAATTTATAATTCAAAAGGTTAAACCAGATATATCTTATTTTTATAAGCCTCAACAATAATCACATTCCGTGTAAATCATTCAAAGAAGGTTGAATGGTCGGCAATTTGTATATCTGAACGAAAAATATCCAATCACACATTTTTTATCAGGCAAAATCTCAACGAAGATCAATTATCGTCCCGCATACTCTCATACTATTAAACACATGAAATTTAGGTTAGGTGAGAGGATTCTATGGTTTGTTGTAATTAATCGAGATATAAAGTAATCAAAATGTTGATTGTATTGAAAATCTTTGAAATAGATTTGATTGATTTGTAAATACAATGCTTGATTGCGGCGCCGACTTAAACATTTTGTGGGTAATAAGGGGTTTAAAAATTATGTTTTCATTAATGGAAAATAATTTTTTTACTTTCAAGTAAGTAAAATTCATATATTCAGGCTCTTTTTATTTAAAGTGGGTTTTGTTTTTTTTTACATTTTCATTCCTTAATTTTTAGTAATGATTCCCATCTACATTTTAATTGAATTTTGTTTATGACTTTAATTATGTTTTCAAAATTGCCGATATTGTTTCATACAAATTTCAGATGTATATAGCCCTCTAATCCTATTGCTTAATCGTTGTTCACATAATTGAAACGCCCTTGAACAGTACGCTAAAGATATCAGTTCGTCAGACGGATACGTTGAGTAATACATGTTCTAAATTCCTTTGACTAATTCCCTTAAAATCCTATATGTTATTTCTTATCTTGCATTATGTTTTATTCATTTATTTTTAAAATCGTGTTTATAATCATGTAAAACAAAATCTCAGGTAATACAATAATGCTACCTTTAATAACAATGTGTAGGTAAATCCTTTTTTTAGATGTAAAATATTATTAAAAAAATAAAGTGAAAATTGATTCTAAAGTTATATTTAATGAATTTATCTGTTAATATTTAGTGAAGTATTGAAGATTTAACGTGAGCTCTAATATTTTGTTTACGATAACTGAACAAAGTAATATTTTCAGTGTATTTATTTCGCCCTATCTCATTCGATTTGTACCAAGTTATATAGCAACATGGATAGACCATTAAAAAAGTCCCACTAATGGGAATAGTTCCTTCATTAGAATCCAATAATGCTCATTCTAAGCGGCTTTCTCAAGAAAGAAATTTTTAAAAATCTATTCGTTGTATACCTAATTTTTCTATTTTACATTTTTGTATAGTAGAACACTAGATGAATTAAATACGTTGATTGTTTATTTTGCTTATTTGTTATTTTATTGTTCATATTATAAGTATTCTGTATTAGAAATGTATTTCTTATTAAATTTGTTTAAAAATTTTCTCTTGTGGTTAAATTAGTTTATTACTGTCTCCAAAACAGATGTATTGGAATCCAACTATAGTAGCACAGCCGGGTGGGTTTCCCCTTTCATTTGCAAGGCAAAAACACTTTAATCGTTTCATTACTGTCAACATTATCGTGGAACGAATATAAAAAAAATATGGGACGAATACTGAGTTCCTCCTTTTCTGTAGTCGCTTAAAAATAGAATTTTATTGTTTGGCCATGACACAAAAGGAAATCGCTGGCACTTACCCTCTTCAAGAATTCTACAGTCCAACGCTTTAAATTGGAATGACCACAACTTTCGAAAGTCGTCTTGAAAAATAAACATCAGTTACGGTTTTAGGTTAGGTAGATTCAAATATACGTAAATGATTTACATATGTGTCTATACAGTGTATAAATAATAAATTAAATATATTTCAAAAACAAGAATACTTTAAATACATATATTCGTATTATTCAAAGCTTTTCGCCGATAAAGCAGTACCAGCATCTTCAGGAAAAATAATTATGTCAGTTTCAAATTATAAAATAATTTGAATAATATTTGTAATTAAAGTGGTCTTGTTTTTGAAATATATTTAATTTATTAACTATATTACAAGAAAACATATCACCATATTTAATATAAAATATTTAATATATGAGAGTAATTGTTTTATGTGAGTAATTGTTTGGATCAGGTGTGTGTGGATTGACGTCAGTGTGTGATTGACGTCAATGGGCGTGGCTTCTTTCCTCTATATATAGGAGCCGAGTTTTCTGCGCTCTTCACTCGCTCTTCTACTGTTGTTGGGTTCACCTCGTCAATGCTTGATGAGATTCTAGCGAAACGTCGGAACTGCGAATTTATGGACTGCAGAATGAACGGATGTACTCCAGATAGTAACAATTCATCATCATATATATATACATATATATATATATATATATATATATATATATATATATATATATATATATATATATATATATGTAAACACCTTGACTTTTGTAAATAATATATTTAAAATGAAACTTACGTATAGTTGTGTATTGGGTGAATACAATGTACTTGCAATAAGTGACCTACATAAAAAACGAAAAATTCTTGCTAAATGTGTTAATAATAACAGCACAGGATAAGTGAGAGCAAGAATACTCGTCGCTATAACTACAATGTCGTATTTCCAGCATTTTCTTGCATGCACGTTATCATTAACATTTATTCAGCAAAGTTGATTAATTTTAATATAGATTTATAGCAGGAATCTTACATGTGTCGAGCAAGCTCTCGGAGATGGGAGGCTACTATATTTTCACTAAGCTATAACTTTAAAAGCCAGCTTGCTAAAAGAGGAAGTAAGATTCTTGTTACATATAATTTAAAATTGTGTACACATTTTTCATTATGAAAGTATACTTTTGTTACTACTTGAACGTATAGTTGAGCAAAGGTGTTGAAGAAAGAATTAGGCACGTGACGAAAACAAAAGATGTTATCTACCATGACATTGTGGGCAAACATTTGAGGCTCGTGTAAGCCAAACATTCTTTGAGTAAGGTTTTGAACTGTTAGTGTTAAAGTATTCGGGTATAAATTGTATGTCTTGAACGCCCGTGCCTAGCCCTCCTATTCTAAATATACATAGAAATGTAAGTAAAGGCTATTTACCAGTGAACAATATTATATCTGATAATACGAAATAACTACTTTAGTTCCCAAAGTACTTATAGAGTCATAGAACATGGAATGAATGATGTTAGATAGAAATATGAAGGATGAAATGTAAACGCTCATTTACAACATGGAAACAAATGAAGGGCCATTGGGAAGAACGGCCAAAGACCATTTTAATGCCAAACACAGGTTACCATGGGAACGTGTAGATTATTGAAGACAGTATTTCCCTGTAACATCGTTTTGGCAAGTAAGATCATAGTCACTGAATTACAACAGGGAAAAGATTGGAGCTGACGGGCAAAAACTATCTAAGTCCACGCGCAGTCGGGCAAGAGTGATAATAATGTTGAGTGATTTTAGTGAAACAAACAGTGTAGACGAAAATAGTGTTCAACGAAATGTAAAGAGAAAGAAAACCGGTAGAATGAAAGATGTGATGAAAAAATTGCGTGCCTCAAGTAATGAGATAGGAGAGAACTGCAGGTGTTTTCGTTATGAGTGTGTTCAAGTGATTTCTCCTGAGGAACGGCAATGTATAATATCAAACTTCAGTAAGCTGGGTGATTATAATAAACAGAATCAGTATTTGACTAGTTTGATTATTGTTGTTCCAGTTCAACGGCGACGCAATAGACAAGATGACACATTGCAAGATGTAACTGTTTGCCACAAAGCATTTTCATCCTTACCGTGTTACAAACCGTCGTATTCAAACTTTAAAGAAGCAGTTGATTGTATTTGGTGAGGTTCAGTTGGATGGTCGTGGTATAATTAAAAACAGACCCAATCAGTTGCCTGAAGAGACTAAAGCAAAAGTATTTAACTTTATTAAATCTCTTAAGGGGAGGAAATCCCATTATTCCTTAAAAGACTATTCCTATGCAAACAAGGCCAATCAGTTCAAAAACAGCCAAGGTTCGTGATGCACAAGCCAAAATACTTTGGAAGCTGTTTGAAAGCAGCTTTTGTAGTAAACCAAGGCAAAGATAAAAAGAAGCCAAGAACGCTTAGCCAGCAAAATGCTCTGGAAGAACTTTACAGTGGAAAGCTGCCCTTTAGAGCTGCAAAAGTGAAGGATCTAATACACTTAAAACAGTTCTTGACCAATCCCGACTCTCAAGCATTCTACGATTCACTGGTTCCTGCCCCTCAGATGAACGAAGGACAAGAAGACGACATCGAGTACGCAGGCGATCCACCAATTGATGAACCTCAGTGACTGGCAAAAACGATCAAAGTATTTTGTTAATCAAAGATCACGGGTCTTTTGTTTTCAAAATTCATTTTCAAAAAAAGTTGGATAAGTTACAACTGTTTTTTATGTCTGCTAATGTATAATAAATCATGTACTACACCATAACAAGCTTTACACATTTTTTTCATACCTTTTACCATTTATTTAATAGACTTCAAACTTGAAAAATGCAATACTGAAACTTTTGGTGCGGGGGACTACGATCGTTCTTCCCCGTGGCCCTTCAAATGATATATACAGTACTAGAAAATACATAAATATGGAAATAGGGCTTGACAAATCATGGAGCCACTGAATCAGATCTTGAAGAAATACATTCAGAAGGAGGAACGATCTCGACGACATGTAAGGATGGTCAAGAGAGTAGTTTTCCTACGTGTTATTTAGTTGTTACAAGGCTGTATATAAAGAGAGAGACCATGAAGCCTCAGATCAATAGTATCTGAAGAAAAGAAGGAGGCATATATCTGACGAATGAAAAATGATTAGGCCTATATGAAGTAAAAAAAACTTGAAGACTCCATAGGTCTACATAAACTACCAGCTTTCTACAAAGCCGATACTTATAAGATCTTCCGCGTAAACGAAATTGTAATCGACAAATTCCCAGGAATGCAAAAACCCTTAATAGACTGCTTAAGTGAGACGAATGGAACATATAATTAAAGAGAAAATGTCACAGATGTAACCTTAAATAAAGCAATCTATTATGGAGGTAATATGATGTAATTATTCGTGGTTAAAATCCATTTTCAACGGAATATTTGTATCTTCATTTTAACAGATAATTAGAATATATCATTGGTACATTTTTTTAGAAACCTGGATCTTTGTTTTAAAATAACTTAGCCTATAAGAATACAATACCTTAGTAGTCTATATCTAAATAAAGGTTTTCATTTTTTGGTATAAACGGTTTTCTTAACATTAGGGCTTATTGTTGGTTAGATGATATACGAGATGAAATAAGATATTTTGGTCAGAGAGATATAAACGGTATACTACTCTCAGTAGATTTACGTTTGGTTAGATTAGGTTGGTTTAGGTTAAACTAAGTTAGGTAGGTAACGTTTGGTTAGCTTAGTTTAGCCTAGGCAAGGTTAGGTTAGGTTACGCTTCGAGTATTACATTTTAAAATTTGACATTGACATTAATCAAAATCTAAATTATAAATAAACGAGTGATTGATTATCCTCACATTAACAACAATACTACAAAATTTAATTTCATTTAAACACACTATGGAAAGTATATATATAGGTATTTATACAAAACAGAGCAAAAATTGCTGGGTGTATGTTTAAAGAGAAGAAATACTTTTACGACTTCAAGCTGCTCCAGGAGCAGTTTACTTAGACTGCATTAGAAGTTCAAACATGTTTGCCAGTTAGTTGTGAATTCCGAAGCAGTTGTAAAGCGTTTAAGTAAATCATCAGCAGCAAAGCAAACTTTGCATTAAATATTTGCTTGTAAAGAAAGTATCAGGTGTTTAGCGCTTTACAGCAGTCGTCGAACAAGTGTTTTTATTAATAATTTAACAAACGATAAATTCTTAACGTCTTCGAGTTCAGTTAAACGAGGTTAAAACAATTTTTCGAAATGGGAACGCTAAACGGTTTATTTTTTAGTTTATCATCTGTTAAAACCTTTATTTTTATCTATTTACTTGTAACACTATCGATTTATAAACAATTTAAATAATTATTGACCAACAATATTGGTCCAACGCATTTTTTTAAATTGACTAAAAGTATAAAATGTTGTAATAATCAAAACTTTAATTGTTATACTCCACTATTGTTCCGGTTGTTTAGGTTTATTTCGATAGCTTGTAAAAACGTCTGACCAAATTAAAAATTTGAAAAATCGGCCACAAGTATGAAACATAAAAATTAAGCTATTATTGATATATTACTTCAAAGTAAAAAAAAATTCTATATTACTTGATAATATCTCAATTAATGATAGTCTACATTATTTACACGATTCATAAAACAAGATGGTTATAAGAATAAATAAACATTGGCCTTCTAGTTCTCTCGTTCGTAAATCGTCAGACAGGTTCCGTACTTTAAAAAGTTACGATCACTAGTGACAAAAACCTGGACAGAGAATACAAACATACAGAAACGAAATGGAAAACAGTGTCTGGAGAATATGTTTTATATATAAATTACAGGATCATATAAGAACGGACAGAATCAACGGAATAATGGGTGTAGATACTTCAGTTACAGACACCATAGAAATGAACCGGCTTTCCTGGTAAGGTCATATGAGAAGAATGACGGATGATAGATTAGGCTACTATTAAAAGCTTGGAAATCGATTAAAAAACAAGAAGATGGAAAGAAAGATCAAGGAAAGCATGGCATAATGGGATTAGAATAGCTATGAACAGAAGAGATTTAGAAGAAGAAGAAACAATCGATAAATGTCTATAACGCGGTTATAAATTCGATATGTATTAATAAGTTAATCACTTAAACACTAGTTTATGACTATCCGAACTTTGAATTTAGTAAATTTGTTAAAACTTACTGAGACATAACGTTTTCGATCGCTATGTGCCGATCTACATCAGTGTCTTCTGCTTGGAGAAGTTGGGTCAAGCGGTGACAGTTTTAAAGGTAGGTTTTCGATAGTATCAAAGAGTATGTGTGATTTGTATTGTGTTTGTTCGTTTAATATGTTTGTACTTTGTGTTTTTGAGTGTCTGTAAATTTTATATTGTTCTAGGGTGTTGAGATGTGGTCCTTTTTTCTTGATGTGTAGGATTTCTAGATTATGGTAAATGTCTGTGTAGTTGTGTCCTGTATCTTTTATATGGTTGTAAAATGTTGAATTGGTGTTCTGTTTGTGTTCCTCGATTTTTTTTTAAAGCTTCGACCTGTTTGTCCAATGTAGAATTGGTTACATTCGTCACAGTTCAGTTTGTCACTGATGAAGATCGGCACATTTCGATCGAAAACGTTATGTCTCAGTAAGTTTTAACAAATTTACTAAATTCAAAGTTCGGATAGTCATAAACTATTGTTTAAGTCATTAATAAGATTCACCGAACGTAATGGACTATAAACTTCAACTATATATAAGTGTTACCAACAGTTTTATCATTCAGTGATTTGGTGATACATTTGAGATTTTTTAATAAACTTTTAGTTGTCGATTAGTTTGAAAAATTTGTACCTAATGATTTCCAAAGCAGAATCGATTTGTATGTCGCGAGTCTCGGATAAGACTTACAGAATGACAAGAGTGTTCCCCTAGCCTTGAGCATTGCAGTGACCACGTGGGAAACGCGTCTACTGAGATATATCAGTAGGTAAGGGTTTCCCCGAGTGAATTCTTAAATAAGAGTTTACCATATTGTTGTTATACATCTATTAAGTGTTTTCGTCACTTTACTGTTATTTCAATTTACCAACATGACTGTCTTTAGACCATCATATACAGAAATGGATTATTTATCAAAGATGTGAAGATTTTTGAAGACATTTTTGCAGGCTTGATTGAATTTATTTTTTATTTGTATTTTACTTCTCTAAATGGAACTAAAGAAAACATTGTTTGTGAAACTTTAATAACCAAATTAATGGACCGAAGAAGCTTTTTGCGAACAATTTATTTTAATTTACTTTAATATAAATAAATAAGAATATAATTAATAGGAACATTAATTTACAAAGCAATAAATAAAATAAAATATATAAATAAATACAAGTAAGTTAATTTTTTAAATTAAAAAATAGGTTATAAATAAATAAAACTGCAAACTTTCATCACCATCAATACATGGATCTAGTGCACAACGAAAACCCAAGACCAATAAACCTCTGATCTTTATGCCATGAAGACGTTTCAATCACTGTCGAGAAAACGCAATGATATATCTGCAGACTATAAAACCGAATACTGGCAAATGTTAAAATCTCTTTACAACCAACAGAAATGTGTTTTGGTGCAGCAAACCAAATTTAATCGGAAAACAAACTTGTTTTTTATTGCCTTTAGAACGAATATTTTGTTTTCCTCGATAGTAATAGAAACGCTAGTATAATGACAAAGAAGGCGAAAGTTAATTATTTTTGTTTTTGTTATACCTGTAAAAAGAAGAATGTATTCATACATATAATACGCCAATAATACAAATTTCTTAAGATAAAGTTTTATTTATATTTTGTTTATGTTTTTGGCTAAGTAAGAAAACATTTTTAGGTTGTTTAGTTTTAAGTAAATATTATTTTAATTTTTTTAAAGAAGCTATTCATTGTATTTCTTCATAAACCTGTTTTGAGAGTTCTATTTCATAATCTTCATTTTACAAACAAACATAATTTATTGTAGAGATTGATGAAATCGTATAAAATGCTAAGGAGCTGTAATTGTTTATCAGTAATTAACTGAAAATATAAAAATTTAAAACTTAAAACATCAAAATATGAAATAAAGTGTTTTTTATATAGATTATGAGTTATTTGAAATATGTAAATGTTATTAAACGTTAAAATATTTTACTCCAAAACCACTAATAATTAAAACAAATCATTCGAAACCATCTTTTACAACTTTATACAATTGCATTTTGAATATAACTGCATACAGTTCATCACATTTCAGGGGTTGTTTTAAAGAGGGTGGTTTTGCTATCATAATGATGAACGTTTCCATTACAGACTGACCCTTCACCGCAACTGCCAAAATTCCCCCCTCCTACCTTGCCCTGTCAAACGCAGTTCTACTGGGGGTTAGTTGTAATACCTAACCACTTTAAACAGATTTTTTCACCTTTATGTTCTGGGTGATACTTTTTAGACGGCAAATATGTATTAGGACACAAATAAAAATTATGTTTAACATGTGCACATATAAATGTACTTAACTTAATTATATGAAGCAATATAATAAGTAGTTTTATATTAGATATGAGATGAAAATGACACTTTTTTAGATTATTAAACACAAATCCTCCCAAATAAGAATATTTTAGATTTTACGTTATAGTAGTTAAATTAGAGACAATTTAAAAGATATTTTACTCAGACATTTCAGCTTGTCACTAGGACTCGATTCAAGTTCCAGCTACCCAAGTAGCACACCTTCTCAGTACATCACTTGACTTTCAAATCAACATGCTAGCAGTCCACTGAGAACACCAAACTATATACCAATCTAGCGAATCTGGGTATATCACTTAGTGCGCCGATCTCTACACCAATCAAAGCTACACTCAGTACATCACTTAGATCTAAAATCAATATGCTAGCAGTCCACCGAGAACACCGATCTGTACACCATCAAGCGAAGCTTAGTGTATCACTCAGTGCGCCGATCTTTACACCAATCAAGGTTACACTAGTACATCACTTAGATCTAAAATCAGCTTGCTAGCAGTCCACCGAGAACACCAATCTGTACACCAATCCAGCGAAGCTGGGTATATCAGTTAGTACGCCGATTTCTACACCAATCAAAGCTACACTCAGTACATCACTTAGATCTAAAATCAATATGCTAGCAGTCCACCGAGAACACCGATCTGTACACCATCAAGCGAAGCTTAGTGTATCACTCAGTGCGCCGATCTTTACACCAATCAAGGTTACACTAGTACATCACTTAGATCTAAAATCAGCATGCTAGCAATCCACTACTCAGCACGCCACTGAATCCACTAATCTATACCCCAATCAAGTGACGCTGGGTATACAACCCAGTGCGCCGATCTTTGCATAAATCAAGGTTTTAATGAGTACAATACTCAGTTCTAAAATCAGCATGCCAGCACTCCACCACTCAGCATTCTATTGAGAAATCCAATCTGTACGCCAATCTAGCGACGCTGGGTATAGCAATCAGTAGACGATCTCTATACCAATCAAGGCTATACTGAGTACATCACTCAGCTTTAAAATCAGCACGCTAGCCGTCCACCACTCAGCACTCATCTGTTCACAAATCAAGAAACTCTGATTATATCTTTTAGTGTTTCGATCTATACACCTAGAGTAGCTACCAAGTGCATTCCACTGAAGACACCACCAATCAAGACTACAATGAATACATTCCATGAGTAGGCAAATGATATTTAAGACCCACTCAAACACATTCTAACCTCTGTTCAAGTCCTCAGCTTGACCCAGCCTGTGAAATGAATACCCAGGGCCAAACTCAGGATAGTAATGGCTGACTGAGGCATATTGTTGGCCATAAGTTCCCTCCTTGATAAATGTAAAGTCCAAGTAATACATCTTTTCACTGTCTCATGTCATAACAAGGATATGAGAATGTAATATACGTAACGGATGTACTTCAGATAATTTCGTTGTTGTGGATAACATTTCTTGCAAACGTTATTATGCTGTCGCCAGAAAGGTTCACCTCCGAATCTGAATAAGTCACGCATGATTACCGGAGGGTTGTAAATGTGTCCTGGCGTTAGTTCTGAGTATGAGCAGCTGTAACAGTTTCGTTATTTCTACTTACTCTGTCTATCCTCCATAATGGTCAGTTCTTAGTCTATTACTTTTAATACGATGTTATCCTTGCCATGTCCGTGTCACGCATGATTACCGGAGGGTTGTAAATGTGTCCTGGCGTTAGTTCTGAGTATGAGCAGCTGTAACAGTTTCGTTATTTCTACTTACTCTGTCTATCCTCCATAATGGTCAGTTCTTAGTCTATTACTTTTAATACGATGTTATCCTTGCCATGTCCGTGTCACGCATGATTACCGGAGGGTTGTAAATGTGTCCTGGCGTTAGTTCTGAGTATGAGCAGCTGTAACAGTTTCGTTATTTCTACTTACTCTGTCTATCCTCCATAATGGTCAGTTCTTAGTCTATTACTTTTAATACGATGTTATCCTTGCCATGTCCGTGTCACGCATGATTACCGGAGGGTTGTAAATGTGTCCTGGCGTTAGTTCTGAGTATGAGCAGCTGTAACAGTTTCGTTATTTCTACTTACTCTATCTATCCTCCATAATGGTCAGTTCTTAGTCTATTACTTTTAATACGATGTTATCCTTGCCATGTCCGTGTCACGCATGATTACCGGAGGGTTGTAAATGTGTCCTGGCGTTAGTTCTGAGTATGAGCAGCTGTAACAGTTTCGTTATTTCTACTTACTCTGTCTATCCTCCATAATGGTCAGTTCTTAGTCTATTACTTTTAATACGATGTTATCCTTGCCATGTCCGTGTCACGCATGATTACCGGAGGGTTGTAAATGTGTCCTGGCGTTAGTTCTGAGTATGAGCAGCTGTAACAGTTTCGTTATTTCTACTTACTCTATCTATCCTCCATAATGGTCAGTTCTTAGTCTATTACTTTTAATACGATGTTATCCTTGCCAAGTCCGTGTCACGCATGATTACCGGAGGGTTGTAAATGTGTCCTGGCGTTAGTTCTGAGTATGAGCAGCTGTAACAGTTTCGTTATTTCTACTTACTCTGTCTATCCTCCATAATGGTCAGTTCTTAGTCTATTACTTTTAATACGATGTTATCCTTGCCATGTCCGTGTCACGCATGATTACCGGAGGGTTGTAAATGTGTCCTGGCGTTAGTTCTGAGTATGAGCAGCTGTAACAGTTTCGTTATTTCTACTTACTCTGTCTATCCTCCATAATGGTCAGTTCTTAGTCTATTACTTTTAATACGATGTTATCCTTGCCATGTCCGTGTCACGCATGATTACCGGAGGGTTGTAAATGTGTCCTGGCGTTAGTTCTGAGTATGAGCAGCTGTAACAGTTTCGTTATTTCTACTTACTCTGTTTATCCTCCATAATGGTCAGTTCTTAGTCTATTACTTTTAATACGATGTTATCCTTGCCATGTCCGTCCAATAAAGTCACGTTGACGACATTGTTAGAACTTCTAGCCTCCTTCACCAGTTTGTCACAATTATTGTAAACAATCCTTGTTATGCAGAACCTGTTAATGAAGCTATAGATTATACATAAGGGATAGACATATTGACTGCAATACATAACTGTTATGTCACATTAAAATTCTTATTATTAAAACTTAGAGAAGAAACCTACCTAGAAGATGAAATAATTGTATAAACGAAGACCTGCACATTGGTTATATTTCAATTGTTTTTTGTGTAAGGGTTATGCATATTTATTTAACCAGAACAAACAAGATTTTCGTTAGTATCTGTTTAATTCTAGGTTTCTTTGGTTTTAAATAACGTTTTACGATAACGTGTGTTATCTGTTATAAACAGATAAACAAGTTTTCAAGTAAAGTTACTTGAAAAATTTATCTTATTTGTAAAATAAAATCGGACCTCTCTACTTACGGTATACTTTGATGGTAAATCAACGATACGGAATTTGATAAATTACATTAGAAAATTATTACATGAAAAAAGAGTAAACATTAATAAAATTTTACACACATTTTTAATAAACTACTTTTTACTAACAAAAATTCATAAATAATAAACTCACTTCCCTACACTGTTCTAGAGAAACATTTACAGGATACAAATTTAAAAAGCCTTCACCTTATAGGTCGTACTTCTTAGTGTCAAACGTTTTCATTGCATTAAAAAAAAAAAAATACCAACAGAAAAGTGACTCCTCGTTCGCTCTTTATTTCCAAACCGACACTGTCGCATTTCTGTTTCCCGAAGGACGTGTCTGGGATATTTTACGATACCGTCTCCTTGAATCCAGAGTTCCAGTCTTCTTTTATTCATCCCTCACCAAAACGGACCTTTAAACCCACATAAAACCACTAACCGGTTTTCTCCAGTAAAACCCTGACTTCCGCTTCCCGTACAAGTCTATTGCTTCAGTTGTAACTTAGTGCTATATAAATTCATTGAAATTAGTGAAAACATACAGACTCCTTAGTCTATATTGTGATGTTTAGTAATTAGAAATGAATTAGTCACCAGTTTGAACAGTTTTTACCAGATAGTGGTCAAAGTTTCAAAACTTGTGAATTTTTAATCAGTTATTCTTTATTTCTCACCAATTTGACGACAGAAAACTCTAAATCGTTTATAAGTATTTGACAGTTTTTTTTCATCAGGTACGTTTCAGATCTTCAGTAACTAGAAATATACACTGTTACACAACTTGTCACAATATATTCTTTTTTCAGAACACATTTTCAGCAAACATGATGCCTTTATCAGCGATTAATCTACACTCTTATAATTCTAGAGTAAAGATTAATCATCGATTAGCGTTCCCGAATAGATGTTCTGATTAAAGAACTAAATTGTGAGTTGTTGTGTATATTTCATCTCATAACATGAGCTCTAACTCAGGAACTACAGATCTTCACTAATATTGTTCTTTTTACTAGTCTAATTGTTTTTCTACCTCTTAAGCATAAATTTTTTATCATTAGTATTTCATTAATTAAGAAGCCTCTAATATTTTACTGTTCAGCTTGAAGTTTATTTCTGTTACTATTTTGTCTCTAAATCTTCGACAATCCTTTAATTGCTGAAATATCTCAGCTGATGATAATTCAATGTACTGGACAATGTTTTAACATATAAAGCGAAAATAGACGTCCGTTTGTAAGTGGAAAAATTTGAAATGGTTCGAAAAGCTGTGCTGGAAAAATTTAGTATTTTTCTAGTTTTAGACATAATAATAAACGATGTTTACCGTCAGTTATTCAGTTTTCAGGAAGAAAAAAGTAGTCTTTAATAAGTAAACAGTTAGTCGTTTCTCTTAGTTTCAGCACCGGCTGATTAGTAATATGTAAAGATATATATATATATATATATATATATATATATATATATAAATTTAAAATTAAATTAATATATTTTTAAGAATTATTTGTATAAATCTAGCTATTTGTTATTTACGAAAGTAACAATGTAAGTTGAATTACTATTATAAATCACTGTTACATTTAGCTTTTACATAGTTAAAATTATATAAATACTCTTAAGAGAGTAATTTAACCTAAGTTGTTACTTTCTTAAGTAACAAGTAACTAGATTCAAAGAAATAAATTTTAAAAATCAATTATTTTAGTTTTACACACACACACACATACATATATATATATATATATATATATGTATATATATATATATATATATATTCTAGATATTTTATGTAATTCATTGTTTATATATATATATATTTACCACATGTTACTGTTTAAGCGGTACTGATTCTACGAAGAAGAATGCAATGAACTATAAAATGGTTGTTTTCAAAAAACCATAAATAATAATCTATATCGGATGAAGCATTGTTGTCTGTATCTAAAATGTATCCTACAAAAAACCTGTAGTGCCCCATTTTACAGCTTTAAAAATGTAACATAAACAGGTGGGAAAAATTTTGTTAAAAGCCCTTGATTCGATTAATAACCTTTCAAATCAGTGTTGCAAAACTACAAAATAATAACGATAAATTTAGAGTTAATTAATATAAATATTCCCCTTTTAATATGTGATACTAAATTTAAATTCAGTATATTTATACTTTGTTTTATTTCATAACGATAGACGGCAAATCGGAAATATTTTATCAAAGCTCAAACAGAAGGAAAATAATTTCAAAATGAATGAAGTGACTAATCAGCGATGGTGTGACCATTAGTCTTGCAACACAATATTGTCATTAAAGTATAAAATATTGATGCTATACACGTTAATGATGTACAATTATTACCTTTAGTCTTGCAAAACAATATTGTCATTAAAGTATAAAATATCGATGCTATACACGTTAATGATGTACAATTATTACCTTTAGTCTTGCAACACAATATTGTCATTAAAGTATAAAATATTGATGCTATACACGTTAATGATGTACAGTTATTACCTTTAGTCTTGCAACACAATATTGTCATTAAAGTATAAAATGTTGATGCTATACACGTTAATGATGTACAATAATTACCTTTAGTCTTGCAACACAATATTGTCATTAAAGTATAAAATATTGATGCTATACACGTTAATGATGTACAGTTATTACCTTTAGTCTTGCAACACAATATTGTCATTAAAGTATAAAATATTGATGCTATACACGTTAATGATGTACAATTATTACCTTTAGTCTTGCAACACAATATTGTCATTAAAGTATAAAATATTGATGCTATACACGTTAATGATGTACAGTTATTACCTTTAGTCTTGCAACACAATATTGTCATTAAAGTATAAAATATTGATGCTATACACGTTAATGATGTACAATTATTACCTTTAGTCTTGCAACATAATATTGTCATTAAAGTATAAAATATTGATGCTATACACGTTAATGATGTACAGTTATTACCTTTAGTCTTGCAACACAATATTGTCATTAAAGTATAAAATATTGATGCTATACACGTTAATGATGTACAATTATTACCTTTAGTCTTGCAACACAATATTGTCATTAAAGTATAAAATATTGATGCTATACACGTTAATGATGTACAATTATTACCTTTAGTCTTGCAACACAATATTGTCATTAAAGTATAAAATATTGATGCTATACACGTTAATGATGTACAATTATTACCTTTAGTCTTGCAACACAATATTGTCATTAAAGTATAAAATATTGATGCTATACACGTTAATGATGTACAATTATTACATTTAGTCTTGCAACACAATATTGTCATTAAAGTATAAAATATTGATGCTATACACGTTAATGATGTACAATTATTACCTTTAGTCTTGCAACACAATATTGTCATTAAAGTATAAAATATTGATGCTATACACGTTAATGATGTACAATTATTACCTTTAGTCTTGCAACACAATATTGTCATTAAAGTATAAAATATTGATGCTATACACGTTAATGATGTACAATTATTACCTTTAGTCTTGCAACACAATATTGTCATTAAAGTATAAAATATTGATGCTATACACGTTAATGATGTACAATTATTACCTTTAGTCTTGCAACACAATATTGTCATTAAAGTATAAAATATCGATGCTATAGACGTTAATGATGTACAATTATTACCTTTAGTCTTGCAACACAATATTGTCATTAAAGTATAAAATATCGATGCTATAGACGTTAAAGATGTACAATTATTACCTTTAGTCTTGCAACACAATATTGTCATTAAAGTATAAAATGTTGATGCTATACACGTTAATGATGTACAATTATTACCTTTAGTCTTGCAACACAATATTGTCATTAAAGTATAAAATATTGATGCTATACACGTTAATGATGTACAGTTATTACCTTTAGTCTTGCAACACAATATTGTCATTAAAGTATAAAATATTGATGCTATACACGTTAATGATGTACAATTATTACCTTTAGTCTTGCAACACAATATTGTCATTAAAGTATAAAATATTGATGCTATACACGTTAATGATGTACAATTATTACCTTTAGTCTTGCAACACAATATTGTCATTAAAGTATAAAATATTGATGCTATACACGTTAATGATGTACAATTATTACCTTTAGTCTTACAACACAATATTGTCATTAAAGTATAAAATATTGATGCTATACACGTTAATGATGTACAATTATTACCTTTAGTCTTGCAACACAATATTGTCATTAAAGTATAAAATATCGATGCTATACACGTTAATGATGTACAATTATTACCTTTAGTCTTGCAACACAATATTGTCATTAAAGTATAAAATATTGATGCTATACACGTTAATGATGTACAGTTATTACCTTTAGTCTTGCAACACAATATTGTCATTAAAGTATAAAATGTTGATGCTATACACGTTAATGATGTACAATAATTACCTTTAGTCTTGCAACACAATATTGTCATTAAAGTATAAAATATTGATGCTATACACGTTAATGATGTACAGTTATTTCCTTTAGTCTTGCAACACAATATTGTCATTAAAGTATAAAATATTGATGCTATACACGTTAATGATGTACAATTATTACCTTTAGTCTTGCAACACAATATTGTCATTAAAGTATAAAATATTGATGCTATACACGTTAATGATGTACAGTTATTACCTTTAGTCTTGCAACACAATATTGTCATTAAAGTATAAAATATTGATGCTATACACGTTAATGATGTACAATTATTACCTTTAGTCTTGCAACACAATATTGTCATTAAAGTATAAAATATTGATGCTATACACGTTAATGATGTACAATTATTACATTTAGTCTTGCAACACAATATTGTCATTAAAGTATAAAATATTGATGCTATACACGTTAATGATGTACAATTATTACCTTTAGTCTTGCAACACAATATTGTCATTAAAGTATAAAATATTGATGCTATACACGTTAATGATGTACAATTATTACCTTTAGTCTTGCAACACAATATTGTCATTAAAGTATAAAATATTGATGCTATACACGTTAATGATGTACAATTATTACCTTTAGTCTTGCAACACAATATTGTCATTAAAGTATAAAATATTGATGCTATACACGTTAATGATGTACAATTATTACCTTTAGTCTTGCAACACAATATTGTCATTAAAGTATAAAATATCGATGCTATAGACGTTAATGATGTACAATTATTACCTTTAGTCTTGCAACACAATATTGTCATTAAAGTATAAAATATCGATGCTATAGACGTTAAAGATGTACAATTATTACCTTTAGTCTTGCAACACAATATTGTCATTAAAGTATAAAATGTTGATGCTATACACGTTAATGATGTACAATTATTACCTTTAGTCTTGCAACACAATATTGTCATTAAAGTATAAAATATTGATGCTATACACGTTAATGATGTACAGTTATTACCTTTAGTCTTGCAACACAATATTGTCATTAAAGTATAAAATATTGATGCTATACACGTTAATGATGTACAATTATTACCTTTAGTCTTGCAACGCAATATTGTCATTAAATTATAAAATATTGATGCTATACACGTTAATGATGTACAATTATTATTCTATTGATTCCCATTAACAAACGTCATGGCAGTCAAAATAAAAACACCTGACTGTCAATGTAATGTTGGACCACGTTTCTCATTTGTGAGTTGTAAGCGTGTGTTTGTAAATATTTGTCTGTGTGAAATATCAGTTGCTGAAATAAGGAATATATTGTTAAACAAACAATAGGTTTTGAATCATTCTAAATGAATTATACGGTTTTACAAAACTAATAGATTTATCACTTAGGAATTGAGCATGACCGTTTATAATTATGGTACCAATATAATTATTAATTGACCGGTATTTAATATTTTCGATACCGATTCTCTATTCTTTGACGTTATATAGGACTATATGGTATTCTGTAATAATGAATTTAGTTAACGTTTTGGTCATATGGTGAAAGCCTTTTAAAAATTTCACCGTATTTAATGCAATAGCATGCACAAAACGTTCGACCTTGATTTATCAATAGGAAAGGAAGATTTATTTAAAATTAGAAATATGAACCACAGTTCTCAGTTAAAATATAACTTCAGCCATAACCATTTCAGTTTTGTATAACTGGAGTAACTGGAGAAATTGTAACTACCTTATCTTTGGGTTTTGTTTTGACATGTATGAAGTGGTGGCGGTGGTGACGAGTAGTGGTGGCCAGAATCGGAGAGAGAAAGAGAGAGAGAGAGAGAAAGAAAGACAGAAGGAGAAAAAGTTCAACCCTTCCGAGTGAGAGTGAGATAGCAGGGTGACGAGCGGTGACGAACTAAAAATGCTTCCGATCGTCTTTGTTGTTGCGTCATAAATAATAATATTTTCTTTACATAAATAGGGATTTGCTTTAATCGTTTAATTCTTTTAAAGCATCTAATATACTCGTATAAATAAGATATAGTCTATATATATTTATATTTCCTTCAAATTACACCGCATACGAATTTTAACAGTTAGAAACAATAAGAAACCGAATAGGAACTTTAATCAAAGGAGAATAGAATACCGGCGACTATTCGATACCGCTATAATCGACGATTCCTTGAATCAGTAATCGGAATCGGCCCATTGCTTGATATAATTTGTCTTATGTTTTAGAAAATCAAATATTAGTAAATGGTTTAAGATTTTGTTTTTATACAAATTAGGTTTTTTTACTAATATGAAAACCACTGTAGTGAACTTTTCATTAAATAGCAAACTCAATCTAACTACTATTTAGGATATATATTTATAAATGGCGTAAATCTAGTCAGAACATTTTACAGATCAACATATATTTGTTTTGTTCTGTAAAAATGAACATAATAAAAATAGCTTAATTAATACAAATACACACACACGCGAGCGCACGCACACACACACACGAACACGCACACCCACACGCGCATCCACACACACACGTGCACGCGCACGCACGCACACACGCACGCATCCACGCACAAACACACACACACACACACACACACACACACACACATACATACACACACACACACACACACACACACACACACACACACACACACACACACACACACACACACACACACACACACACACATACACACACACACACACACACACACACACACACACACACACACACACATATATATATATATATATATATATATATATATATATATATTTATGTATAGATTTGTCATTAGCAAGTGTATTATTTTTGAAAAAATATACACAAAGCTTTTTATCAATTTAATATATACTGATGTCGTCAATAGCTTCGCACAGCTGGAACAACAGATTGAGTGTATTAGCTGATCACAATATACAAAGCCCTAGAAGATACCAATATCTAACGATTACGAAAATAGGAATAAGAAATACTATTTAATACGAAAAACATAAATCAAATATATAGAACAATAAACTATTGTTGTGGATAGAAAGTGATTGCTATTTAAAGGGTGATGTCGTATTTGGCTTTTCAAAATATACATTCCACGGTAATTAAGTTTCAATTTACCGCATCCTAATCCATAGAATGCAATAAGCAAAGATTTAGTTACTCACTTATTACAACTTAATATGTAAATTTGGCGAAACCAAAGTGAGGTTGCCTTAAAGAGAACAGTGTTTATCGAGTGGTGATCATGAATATGCAGGACTTGGATGAGAGAAGTCGAATCGAGATGCTCTGAAGTTTGTAACTCGGTCAGTAATGTGAATCTGGCTGCCAAGTTCGATATTTCATTTCCCTTATGTTTATACGATGGCTTTTATCACTGTAATAACGCAGTTACATTTAATTTATCTAAACAGAGCGATTGCTTGAAAGCAATTGAATTGCTTGTACAATATTGTTGATCTGATTTAACATTGTACTAAAACAAATAATGTATCCTTGGGATTACCATAAAAACCCTTCTCAACCAACACTCCCTCCTCTCGCTCTCTCACATGCATGTGCACAATTACACGGAAAATATTTCATGTAAACAAACAATTACTATTCAGTGCTTTTAGCTCCACAAACGTCACTTTACAACTTGCAAAACATAGCTGTTATGGTATTTGATACCAGATCAGTTATGTTACATATTTGAATACATTTTTCTGCTGTTAATGACGTTTTAATATTTTCCTCTATTGACGCGTTTCGGAATCACTCCTTTTTTAAAACCTAAATCTTACTTTTGAGTACATGTATCTGTCTTTCCTAACCTTACTACATTTCCTTCTGTTGACGCGTTTCCGAATGACTACATTTTAAAAACCTAAATCAAACTCCCTGATATTTAGAGTACGATTTAAAGTTTGAAAAGGAATTCATTTCGAAACGCGCAAACAGAGGAAAGTATTGTAACGTTAGGAAAGGCAGTAAAATATACTCAAATAAATATATATTACTTATTACAATGAATAGCCAAATACATATTATTATCTTAACACATCTCTGAAATTAAAAATGTTTTATTGATTTTTAATAATATATAGTCTATAATTTAATTAATTATGTTCATAATTACACACACACAGACACTCACACACACAGACAAACACACACACACACACACACACACACACACACACAAACACACACACACACACACACACACACACACACACACACACACACACACACACACACACACACACACACGCACGCACGCATCAGATTCTTTTCAGCTTGGGTTGTCCTGATTTGGCGACGTATAGCTTCTCTCCAGGAATCTTATCTTTTCACTTCTTACATTGTCACGCATCACCCTGAATTTAATTTTAAAAATTTTTCAGTTCTCCTCCTTGCTTTTTTAAATAAGTTTCACTGACTTTATTTCCGATTTTAAAACATTTTCTTAAAACCTATATGCTTACTCTTTTATGGTTTTTACTTTTAAAAGTTTATAATTTCTTTTGGCGAATATTAATGTTAATTTCTTTTTTTTTAACAATTTACGGTTTATGAAGTTTGAAACCTTCCGTAGGCAACCTTTACGTTTTTCCATCTATCTTTCCCCGCACTTAGCACATAATGTTGGAATTTTTCACTTTATTATGGACATATAATAACACATAATGTTGGAAACACACACACAACAACAACAACAACAACAACAACACACACATACTCACACTCGCACACTTTACACACATAACAAATTTATATATGCATACATAATGCATTAAATTACCCCTACGCGTGAATATACGTGTAATATCTAGTATAATACGATTTTTCCCACCAAGTTGATGTTTAGAAACATAACACATCGCCAATTCTATATTTTTTTTAAATAGTTTGCAAAAAACATTTTTAATGAACAACACTATTTATATAATGATCTGTCCTTAGACGAAGTCCCACACTAAGTTCATTTTGTAAGCAATATAATAAATTATGGTAAAAATAAATAAATATAAAATTATATATTCTCATTATAATAGTCAATAGAAGCGTAACCTAGGCAACGTATACTCTTCAAAGGCGGTTTTATACCGACGAAGATCTTAGGAATAAAGTCTTAGTTGAAATGCTTTAATGAGGATGTGGGTTTCAATAAAGAAATTGACGCATTAAAAGTCCACACAAGAGTGACTTCTTTGTATGGCATTTTCTGTTTCCAAGGTTTCTAACTTGTCTCTGAAGTTGTATCAACGAGTAAAAATCCTGTTTTTGAAATAATTGTTTAAGACACTCCTTCATGATCTTGGAGATTAGTAATTAAATGTATACTGTATTATTGTATTACTGTATTTCAAGGTGACCTTGGATTTATGTTTAACATTTAGAAATTAAATTATTGTTACTACATTTCATATAAGAAACTCGCGTTGAAACTTAAATTGATTTATACTCATGTTTAATATATTTTTCAATTGCTTGGTTCTGCTAACAAATTAACATAAAAAGTAATAACTAGTTTGTCTTGAAAATTTTAAAAAAATTAATTAGGTTCATAAACTTGGTATAAAACTGGCACGTTTTCCATTGGTAAGTCTTAAATATTATTGTTTTCATTTTGTTTAATATCGAACACTTCAGGCCAACCTTTCACTACATACTAAGAGCCTGTTGTCCTTCGTCACCGTTATACACTATATATTATTTTAAAATACACATTATTTGCCCAATATTAGTAAATAACTTAAAGTAGTAGGAGATGTCGGTAATTTGTCAAGAGCAAATGTAAGACAAATACAAGCAATTTTAAGGCATTTGATGTAAAAGTCACATTTTGCTAAAGCTATTTCATATAAGTGCTATAGGTGGGTCTATAGAAGATCTATACTGATACTATCCAAATCGACCTAAAGTACTACTAAAACCTACAAACTCTCCCACACCCACGAAATCTCCCTCACTGCCTTTTACACTCAATGTCTCTTACATTCTTTAGGATTCAAATTCATTTATATTAGGTCATTTATATTATAGTATACATAATTTTTTTAAAGTTTTATTCCACGGATTTTCATATTTTATTATTTAATTTCAAGTCACCTACCATCGATTGGTTAGACGTTTAACACACCCACCCACGCGGATTTTATCCGCTAAGCCTTTTGTACCTCTTCTCATCTTAAGTCCTATTAGAAAACCCCCTCCCCATTCTCATACTCTTCGTGTGGATGATATCGTAATAATGTCGCCTCTAATTTTCAATGTCGGGACAGATAGGTTCAATATCCCAGATAATTGGAATGGAATTATAGAGCGAATATTCTTTTCAAACCTGGAAATAGTTTATCTAAAACTGAGTAACTTCAAGTTAGTAATTTCAGGTATTTAAATCTGCTTGTTCGACTATACAAGAAGGAAAAATCCCCTTACAACCTGGTAAATAGTTTTATTATATGCGATAAGCAACCATTTATGCCGTAGACACAGTAGCTTTTCCTGTTTATTTGGATGTTCACTAGTTTAGTGATAAAAGCAGAACATTGCTATAACAGTTTGCATCACAATTAATATCTAACGGAGCGTGTTAAGATAGGAACAGTGTTCAGTGTAGACTTTAGTGGTACGTTTGAGGGAATATTACACATCTCAAGAACGAAATAGGTTATTAAAGTAACAATTGTCTTATTAAAATAGCAGGCAAATGATATATTTGTTTTCCAATAGGTTTATTGTCTGATAAGTCCCCAGTCCGTCAAGTGTAGATCGTGTATCGAGTTTTAGTAGAAGTAGAATAAAAGATCTGAAGTTATGGTCTTACAGACTGTAAAATAACGTTTAATCCTATTTCATTATAAAACTATGCTGGAATGAGTTTCTTATGTAACTGAGTTCACACTTACACGGAATTATTTGTAGAATTGCATCCTAATATCCTCTTTGTGTTGGCACAATCTAATTAATGTGCACTTTTGAAATTTAATAATTAATTCTTGTTCTAAAATTTAATTGTTTTAAAAATAAATAAAAACATACACAAAACTTACAAATTAATCATTTATTTCTCATACGCGTTTCAATGACCAAGTCATCATCATCAGTGAGTGTTACAACTACAAACTCTAACTTACAACTAGAGTGCAAGTAAGGTTACACTTCCATATTTATACAGTAGGCGTAGCCACGCCCACTTGTCAAAACAACAGTTATTAACCCTACTTTAAACATGATACATCAAATAGAAATTTTGTACCTAACTCAATAATTACAGTAAAATGTGTAACATACAACATAATTACATTAAAACAAAATAGATAATTAATATAACACTTTATTTTTATGTCAAAGTATTTCACCTAAAAGTTACAGTAACCTTTTTTCCGTTTTGTGTCACGCTAATTACAATAATATAGAATTTTGAATAGGGCCTGACTCATTGTTTACAATATTATTTTTATTCCTATTAATATACAAAGTTTCCCATGCATACAATTCACAACACTTAACAACGTTTTTTTAACAGGGTTACATCGTCTACTTTAAATTCGTGCTCTTCCTCTAAACAATGTTTCGCCATCGCAGATTTTTCTGGTCTATTATATTTAATGTGGGAAAAATGTTCTTTAGCCCTAGTTTTAATATTTCCTTTTGTTTGGCCTATATATTTCAGAGGACACACGCTACACTTCAGGCAGTATTTATTTTTAACGTAACCGCACAAGCTAAGCTCAAAGAATATTTGTTTTAATTGTTTTATTTGTAATTTTATTTCAGTAATTTTTTTAAAATAACCCTGCCTGTGTTCAAGAAGGAGGAGTTAAAGTGGATGGACGGTAAGAACTACCAAATAACCCTGCCTGTGTTCAAGAAGGAGGAGTTAAAGTGGATGGACGGTAAGAACTACCAAATAACCCTGGCTGCATTCAAGAAGGAGGAGTTAAAGGATGGACAGTAACAACTACCAAATAACCCTGCCTGTGTTCAATAAGGAGGAGTTAAAGTGGATGGACGGTAAGAACTACCAAATAACCCTGCCTGTGTTCAAGAAGGAGGAGTTAAAGTGGATGGACGGTAAGAACTACCAAATAACCCTGCCTGTGTTCAAGAAGGAGGAGTTAAAGTGGATGGACGGTAACAACTACCAAATAACCCTGCCTGTGTTCAATAAGGAGGAGTTAAAGTGGATGGACGGTAAGAACTACCAAATAACCCTGCCTGTGTTCAAGAAGGAGGAGTTAAAGTGGATGGACGGTAAGAACTACCAAATAACCCTACCTGTGTTCAAGAAGGAGGAGTTAAAGTGGATGGACGGTAAGAACTACCAAATAACCCTGCCTGTGTTCAAGAAGGAGGAGTTAAAGTGGATGGACGGTAAGAACTACCAAATAACCCTGCCTGTGTTCAAGAAGGAGGAGTTAAAGTGGATGGACGGTAAGAACTACCAAATAACCCTGCATGTGTTCAATCAGGAGGAGTTAAAGTGGATGGACGGTAAGAACTACCAAATAACCCTGCCTGTGTTCAAGAAGGAAGAGTCAAAGTGGATGGACGGTAAGAACTACCAAATAACCCTGCCTGTGTTCAAGAAGGAGGAGTTAAAGTGGATGGACGGTAAGAACTACCAAATAACCCTGCCTGTGTTCAAGAAGGAGGAGTTAAAGTGGATGGACTGTAACAACTACCAAATAACCCTGCCTTCATTCAAGGAGGAGGAGTTAAAGTGGATGGACGGTAACACCTACCAAATAACCCTGCCTGTGTTCAAGAAGGAGGATTTAAAGTGGATGGACGGTAACAGCTACCAAATAACCCTGGCTGCATTCAAGAAGGAGGAGTTAAAGTGGATGGACGTTAACAACTACCAAAAAACCCTGCCTGTGTTCAAGAAGGAGGAGTTAAAGTGGATGAACGGTACCAACTACCGTAGAAATAAACTCTAATGTTTACACGATGTTTGCAATATATATGGTGTTTGTTTAAGTGTGAGCACTAGAGTATAGGCCTATGTAAATAGAAAATGTAAGTGTGTAAAATAGTTTATTATTATAATTGTGATTAATTAAAATAACGTTTTGCGCTGTATTTTTATAAATAAAATGAATAATTATCAATTAAAGCAAGTACATATTTTTTCACAGAATTTTTATAAATAAATAATTATTTTTCAATTAAAACAGGTTACATATTTTTGCAGTGATTGTATTATAAATGAATGAAATAATTAAAATAAGCTACTTATGTTTGCACTGAACTTTTATAAATCAACAAAACCATTATTACATAAATTAATTTTCGCACTGAATTTTTGCTGTACTGATTTTTACATATTTATTATTTTATTTGTCATTTCATAAAAGTTATCTTGTATAATTAAAACATTTATTGTAACTATTGTTTGTAGAACTCAGTAAATGCAAAAACTCTCTTCTCTTTGTTTAAATCTTAGGTTTATAAAATGAACACTTAAGCCGCTAAATAAGAACTGTGCACTTTAAATAATTAGAAACACAGATTAAACTTAGTAATGCAATAGGATTACGTTAAGTCTAAATCTGTGTGAAGTTAGCAGCTGTGGTTTTATACTGTAACACTTTAAATTAATTACATAAGTAAAGACTCTATCTTACTACTTGCTTAGTTTTTTTAATATACTACGTAATCTTTCTAAGTTTAAGGATAAACTTGTTTTTGTATTACGCAAAAAGTTTTTAACGTTTTATATTACAAAAATGTAGTGACGTTTAGTAAATTATTAAATAATATCAATAACTGAACATTAAGTATTATTTAGAGTACCAAATGAAAGTCATGAAAATATTTAATTTAGAAAGTCTTAAAGGAAATCTAAGCTTAAAGGAAATTGATTCCTTTTCGTTTTGAAATGACGTGTTATGGTCTGTTGATAATCATTTAATTATTGGTAGTAATTTTAGGTTTCCTTTTGCAGAACCAGTGATTATTTCTAAATTAATGCACTTGTCAAACATATCTAGTAGGATAAGACGTACTCCATTAACTAAACCTTATCCAAAGTTCAAATGTCTAATTAATCTCTGATAAAGTTAAAATATTTGTACTCAGCTTTTTTTTTAAATAATATGTGTACAGCTGTATCTCATCTGAAATAATTGAAAATCATACGCAGCTGTTTTCCATTGCAATGTATTTCTTATGAAGAGTTTTGGTAACTTCAAGTTCCTCAAATCTTATAAATGTTGTAAATTTAGAAAAACCTATATTTTTCTCCGCTCCTTCGTGTCAATGCCTTTAATTTGAGTCTGTACGGCCTTCCGTGTTTCCACTATTTTTCTCTCAAAATTCGGCTTACGTAATTATATATATGAATTCCAAATTTTCAAATAACACATTCTTAGTCGTATCTGGCACTTTAAAAATCTATTTCAATTAAATTAATTATATAAAGTTACTGTTAAATTAATTTGCCTTCATTTAATAAAGGATTATTATTATCTACATACCGCTATTATTGGCAACCTTAACTAGATTCTATTAGAGCGTCTAATAGCTATATTGTTCATAAAGACGTATTCACTTTGATAACATAGTCCCACTGCCTCTCATATTGCAATTTGTTTTAAAACGTAGTCTAACAATATTAAAGTAGCAGTAATAAGTTGTATTTTTTAATTTAAAATAAAAATTCAAAAAAGAATATATAATATCGAGTAACAGAAATTGCTGTACTAATATGAATTATTTACATTTCAAAATCAAGAAGTCCTTTTAGTTGAACTTTGCAAATGATTACAGTTTGAACTTGCAACAATGGTATTTCTGCAAGGAACTGCATTTCATTACAGACTCAACAAAGGAGCCAGTTAGATATACAGACCTAAAGAAATATGTGTATTCATCTCTCACATCTCTTGCAATCTGTTTGCATAAAGTAACTACACTAAGACTTCCTAATTAACACTCATAACTAACGCAAATGTTCATTTTCGAATTGTTGTAAAGATGTAACTGTGTCTATATTACCTGTAAACTTTAATGCACAATGTGAGACCTGAATGATATATTTGGCAGGGGAAAGCGCGTATTATAGGAGAGGCGTTATATCAGGGTTGCGTAATATAAGGGTAGTGATTTTATCACGTTTAGGTGAAGGTGTGTTTATATTTCCTGTAAACCTTATTGCACAATGTGAGACCTGAATGGTATATCTGGCAGGGGAAAGCGCGTATTATAGGAGACGCATTATATCAGGGTTGCGTAATATAAGGATAGTGATTGCATCACGTTTATGTGAAGGTGTGTCTATATTTCCTGTAAACCTTATTGCACAATGTGAGACCTGAATAATATATCTGGCAGGGGAAAGCGCGTATTATAGGAGACGCGTTATATCAGGGTTGCGTAATATAAGGGTAGTTATTGTATCACGTTTAGGTGAAGGTGTGTCTATATTTCCTGTAAAGCTTATTGCACAATGTGAGACCTGAATGATATATCTGGCAGGGGAAAGCGCGTATTATAGGAGACGCATTATATCAGGGTTGCGTAATATAAGGATAGTGATTGCATCACGTTTATGTGAAGGTGTGTCTATATTTCCTGTAAACCTTATTGCACAATGTGAGACCTGAATAATATATCTGGCAGGGGAAAGCGCGTATTATAGGAGACGCGTTATATCAGGGTTGCGTAATATAAGGGTAGTTATTGTATCACGTTTATGTGAAGGTGTGTCTATATTTCCTGTAAACCTTATTGCACAATGTGAGACCTGAATGATATATCTGGCAGGGGAAAGCGCGTATTATAGGAGACGCGTTATATCAGGGTTGCGTAATATAAGGGTAGTTATTGTATCACGTTTAGGTGAAGGTGTGTCTATATTTCCTGTAAAGCTTATTGCACAATGTGAGACCTGAATGATATATCTGGCAGGGGAAAGCGCGTATTATAGAAGACGCGTTATATCAGTGTCGCGTAATATACGGGTAGTGATTGCATCACGTTTATGTGAAGGTGTGTCTATATTTCCTGTAAACCTTATTGCACAATGTGAGACCTGAATGATATATCTGGCAGGGGAAAGCGCGTATTATAGGAGACGCGTTATATCAGGGTTGCGTAATATAAGGGTAGTTATTGTATCACGTTTATGTGAAGGTGTGTCTATATTTCCTGTAAACCTTATTGCACAATGTGAGACCTGAATGATATATCTGGCAGGGGAAAGCGCGTATTATAGGAGACGCGTTATATCAGGGTTGCGTAATATAAGGGTAGTTATTGTATCACGTTTAGGTGAAGGTGTGTCTATATTTCCTGTAAAGCTTATTGCACAATGTGAGACGTGAATGATATATCTGGCAGGGGAAAGCGCGTATTATAGAAGACGCGTTATATCAGTGTCGCGTAATATACGGGTAGTGATTGCATCACATTTAGGTGAAGGTGTGTCTATATTTCCTGTAAACCTTATTGCACAATGTGAGACCTGAATGATATATCTGGCAGGGGAAAGCGCGTATTATAGGAGACGCGTTATATCAGGGTTGCGTAATATACGGGTAGTGATTGCATCACGTTTAGGTGAAGGTGTGTCTATATTTCCTGTAAACCTTATTGCACAATGTGAGACCTGAATGATATATCTGGCAGGGGAAAGCGCGTATTATAGAAGACGCGTTATATCAGTGTCGCGTAATATACGGGTAGTGATTGCATCACGTTTAGGTGAAGGTGTGTCTATATTTCCTGTAAACCTTATTGCACAATGTGAGACCTGAATGATATATCTGGCAGGGGAAAGCGCGTATTATAGGAGACGCGTTATATCAGGGTTGCGTAATATAAGGGTAGTGATTGTATCACGTTTAGGTGAAGGTGTGTCTATATTTCCTGTAAACCTTATTGCACAATGTGCGACCTGAATGATATATCTGGCAGGGGAAAGCGCGTATTATAGAAGACGCGTTATATCAGTGTCGCGTAATATACGGGTAGTGATTGCATCACGTTTAGGTGAAATTGGGAGACACACGATATGGTGGAGTGGCAAATCCATTTTAAACTATTTTTATTTCTAATAGAAGGAAAACCTTGCTCTTTAGCTTCCTTATTATGTTAAAATAATTAAATAAATAAATAACTAATTCTTGAGATAGCGCATAGGGCATAAATAGGGAGAAAAGTTGAAAAAATAATGAAATTTTTAAAACATTACAGAAAGTTATTAAAATATTATTTGATTGTTCTAATAGCGTAAAACCTATTCTTTGACGTTGCCTTAAGATGACAAAAATACATTAAATAGTTTTTTTTTATTTATTTTATTATTACGAATTTTTTTTTGTTTTGTTTTTACGCACCATACGCGATCTTAAAAATAAAATGTTTGTTTTTTTATTATTTTCCCCACGATCAGACAACCGAAGAAAAAGTTCTCCCTGCTATAAGAAATAAGAATTTTTAAATTTTCTCACTTTACGCTAACATATATCCTTTCAAACTATGTATTAAATGATTCAATACGCCTTATATTTTTACCATATGTACTAGGTTTAGTGCTAAATGAAACACGTCTTGAAATGTAATATTACCAATGGGAAATAAATTACTAAACTAATTAGAATGAGTAAACACAACTGATAATAACTATCAAACTGGTATTACTAGTACATTTGTGTTATGCAAGCGTTAATGAAAGCATATAATAATAAAAACTATTATCCCATAAGTTGGACGACAGGGTATTCAAGGAAGGTAATGTACAATTGTTGTGCTTCAATCTTTCATACCTACCCTGGGTTTGCCCCTAAACCTAATCGGCTCATTTTCACAGACTAAGTCGGTTTGGAGAGTAGAAATCATGCGGATAAGTCTTTGGAGTTACCGAGAATAGAACACAGGCTATTAGTCAGGTGAATTAAGCCACTCAGTCGCAAGTGAAAGAACAAATGGTATTTTTATTCGCTCATGCAAATCAGACCTAACGTTTATTTACTAGTTGTATGTATAGAGCAGTCCACGTAGCCGCGTACTTGGCCTTGAGAGATCGTAGAAAACGAAACAAGGGGGAGAGGTTCGGTATAAATGCTTTCCTACACACATCATAAAGACAAAATACTGACTTGCATGAGACGGCCTATATTAGCTTCTGTATGAATTAACTAACATTTAAGAAATATGTGCTGACATATGGGTCGCAAAGGCCGTTGATGTATCAAACATTCTCAATATTTAACATGTTTTCAGAAGGGGTAGTACACGCAAGTCTAGGTGTACGGTTACTTGGTCTGCACTATACCTATTGTATTCTTATCATTCCTCGACATAGTAAATAATACTTCTTCTATCTGATACTGTATCTTCTTTATTCGTTACACATTTTCCAGCAATTTTTTAGAAGAATCTAGCGGTCAGAATCGGACATTTAGAAAAAAATAATACTGTGTATATTTTTTAAACACTAGAAGTTGGTAGAAATTCGCAGTTTTAACTCCCTTTTTTAAGACATTTTCAATGTAAAAATTAAACAACTGTAGAATATGAATTGCGAAAGTTAATCAATCCATGGGTCTAACACCGTGTGTTAAACCGTTGGAAATATTTTAACAAAAAAATTAAACTGTTGCAATATATATTCGTGTGGTAATAATCGGGAACCCAATGATCCTTATTATCAAATAAAATATCACATTGAAATGCATATAACCAATAGGCCTAGAGCTCCTTACTAGAGTTATAAATGATTTTAATGCTTATAAATCGAGAATTGAATGCCTTGATGGAAATCAGGCCGAATTGGAGGTTACTAAACACGACAGTACGTAAACTGTTTAGTTTTTTATTAAGGTATTTCCAGCTGTTGATTAAAGTTATAATAAGGCAGATAGTATAAAGTTTTGTAACAAATATCTATGTTACATTTTGGACTCTGCTCCACCCCTTCAGAGCGTTTACTTGCCAAAGCGCAATACATTTGTTGCGTAAACTCTCAATGTATTACTTGCTGGCACATAACTCTTGGCGCTAACTTGCCACAAGTTGCAGAACAATAACAAGGCTAACTGCTTTGTTGTAACTGATATCCAACACATGATATAATAATGTGCTCATTTATGTGCAATTATCCTGGAGAAGGAAACATGAATTAATAGGATGCTTACTGATAATGACTTCTTAATTGTATTAGGTTTGTTACTGTGTATTATTGTAGGGTGGGATTTTTGTTTTCAGTATTTCAATGACTGCACATTCTTATAATAATTTAAAGCAATCATCGTTTGCATGGTAACGGAAAACATGAAACAATAAATCTTACAGATATTAGAATACTTTTAGAAATTATAAAATGAAAAAGACATTTTCAGAAAACAGAATACTAAAGTTAAAGGAGATATCTCAGGCGCATGTGTCTTTTATTTGTTTATACTTAAGCCTATTATTTCTTCACTACTAAAGGAGATGACTCAAGTACTTGAGCCTTTTATACCTCCAGCACTAATGAGAGATGCCTCAGGCTCTTAAGCCTTTTTTTCCTCCAGCACTTAAGGGAGAAGACTCAAGCACTTAAGCCTTTATTCCTCTAGCACGTATGAGAGATGCCACAGGCTCTTAAGCCATTTTTTCCTCTAGAACTTACGGGAGATGTCTTTGGCACTTTAGCCTTTTAGTCCTCCATCACTTATCAGAGATGCCTCAGACTCTTGAGCCTTTAATTTCTCCAGCAGGCCTTTATGAGAGATCTCTCAGGCACTTAAAGGAGATGACACTCTGAGAAGGCACTCTCAGGCTTTTTATTCACTCAGCACTTAAAGGAGATGACCCAGGAACTTAAGCCTTTTATTTCTCCTGAGCTTCAGAGTGTTTTTTCAACTATAACACTACTTACACTTCTCGAAATTTATTGTGGTTTCTATTTCATTCATTAAGTGTTTGTATATTCCAGATCTTTTTGAAAGTCAGCCGGCTCCAGTTCTATATAAAGGCAGAGCCTCCAGATGTTTCTTTAAGAAGACTTAAAGTAGTTATATTTTCCTAATGAGCTCTGAAGGAATCCTACACCAGAATCAAAATTAAACACTTTCCCATAAGTAGCAACAGTGAAAGGTTGCTCCAGGACTCAGTATTGCTAAAGGTAATATTGATAAAATCAGGACCGGAACGAACTAGAGTTTCGTTAGGCAACGACCTCGACCAGACTATCTCTTTCTTGTCCATATGTGTTTGTGAAGCACTTGGGAGAAATTCCCCAAATGACTCACCAAATCTACCCGTTATTGCCGAAATAAACTTTTTCTTCTGCTGTTGATGGTTACGGGCGAGTTAGCTACGGAAGTCTTAGCTGTAACAAAAAGCCAGCACACTCGCAGTCGTAGACACCGTAGTGACTTCGGATATTTAGCCGTCACGGAACATCGGTGGAGATTTTTAAAGTTTCTCTTATAGAAATATAAACTTATTCTCCCTGGAGGGAAAAAAGACTTGAAATCATGGAAATTGGCAACTACTGATGCCGCCAGTCAGGAAAATGAGAAACGTACACACACACGCGCGTACGGAAGTATACTATCATTCCATTTTCAAGCGTATAGTTCGTCTACTTAAGCTAATAGAAACAACATTAAGCTTGCAGATGCTTATTATAGTTTAAAGCAATAAAATTCGAGTACTGAAGCAAAACAAAGTATTTTAATGGATTACTTGACGTAAAAATTTAATTATTACAAGGCACATCATTAGAAGCGTAAATCATTAAACAGATCTTACGTTCCCGAGTTTTAAAGTCTTTGTGAGTTGACGATCTACTTTAGTGACGGAATAGCTTGAAACTTCAAAGGCGTTGAAATTACTCGTACACATTGTATGACGTCAGAGACTCCTCTATATGTGTCACTACTAGACAGATGTAAGATATTTGCTTTTATATTTAACTATAACTTTAAAGATCTATGTTTAAAAACATTTACGTTTTAATTGTTAATTTCAAAAACTATGTCAAAATTAGGAACATATTAAAATTTAAACTTAAATTCATATGGAAACAATTTTTGTAAACCATTTTATGGAAGTCTGGTGGAAATGTATTTTGGTTTAGCACCAAGAACTGGAGCCAATAGCTAGGACGTTTATCAGAGCCACGATAACGAGCTTCAGAAGTGATTTTACAGTTTGCAGCCAGTAAGTGACAATTCTTCCGAGAGTCTAGAAGGCTTTATAGTAGCTGCACATATTTCTAAAGTAAGTACAGTTATATTGCGGAAGAGAGGGAATTTTATGGCATTATTACCTTTAATATTAAAAGTGGTTTATAAATCTTATCACAGGATTTGTGGTGAGTATAAGCCATAAAACAGTAAAAATTACTGCAACAAATTTTAAAGAGAGAAAACACATAAATTGTGTCCCAGTAGCACAAGTATGTACTTACACTACAGGAAATAATAAGTAATACTTTGTTACAATAAACAGGGCACATGAAAACATAGATCATCTATGTAAATGTTCCCGTACACAAAGAGCTTAAAAGCAACGAATGAAATAAAAAATAAATGCATAACAAATACCCATGCAATAATAATAAATAATAAAATTTTTGTCTATTTTAAAAGTTGAACTAGTACACGATTACCTTTAACTACTTATTTCAAAGTTCAATAACATTTCCATAACGTCTCACCTTCTGAACTTATCATATAATCTGGTTTACTTAAAAAAGATGTACCAAATATTTTAGAACATTATTGAATCAAATATATCGATTATATAAGATTGTTAACAAAATAAATAGCCAATTTGGTTTAAGGTACAAAACTTTTAAAATGTTTTAGGGTTCATTTACTAATTAATAATATATTTATCTCATTTTTAATGTAAAAACTTTGAACCGCTTAGAAAATTAAGATACTAACCTTACAACACCTTGTCAAACCTTTTGCTTCCAGTCAGAAAGTGGTTATTAAATGTTATTTATGTAAGAAACAACGAAATAAAACAAATAGCTATCGCTAATATAAATCAACATAAAATTCACCAATAGAAACAAAAAAATAACACAAACACTCAAAACCATAGTAATTTCTCATTTACTTGTTTAATGTTGTTGGCAAGTCGATTCCAAACCATCTAACCTCAGGGACAAGAACTCTTGGGAGTTGTACGTCAGGTTACTAAATGTTATTGTGTAAAGAGGGATTTTGTATTATTCCTTACAAATTCACCAGTTTATTACAAAATATTGTTTATAAAGGAATATTCACAATGGGATATCATTTGTTATACAATAGACCCCCCTTTATTCATTGGATTGGTATTCGCGGTTTCGCCTATTCGTGATTGGCAAAATTACAGGCTATCCCGCTTATATGTTCGTATTTAAAACAAGGATAATATAATCACTGTGCAGGTTGTAGGATAATGTGTTGCCGTCTTAATTATTTTGTATATTAATTTAGTTATTTATCACAAAGAAATCTGATTATTCTCCAAAACATCTGTTCTACTGTACACTACCACACCTACTGCTCAAGAGATAGGAATTTCTTATAACAAGTGCAGTAAACGTCACGGACAAACCACGATGAGCCAATCAGGCCCCAGCATCCAACTCCGTACATACGTTTAGCATCATTTCTGTTTACTTGCTGTTAATTTTATAGTTTACTAAATCTAAACATCGATAATCGGATCCGACTGCCGTAACTAACTTGGATTTTGTTTTTACCGTCAGATATTAAACAGGTGTCGCATTCGATTGCCGTGTCTGATAGTTTTGGGAACGTCGCGTCTACTTGTGGAAGTGTTTAGTTCGTATTGAAGAAAACGTAAATAAACAAGATTATGTATGTAATTATTTAGTACGTAAATATACCATACTGTGTTATAATTGTACATTATAGCTGTATTTAATGTTGGAACGTAACCCTCCTCTTTCCATATACAGTTGGTTTCAGTATTTGGGGTAAGTTCAAGGAATGTAACCCACGCGAATAACGAGGAATACTGTAATATATATATATATATATATATATATATATATATATATATATATATATATATATATAATATGTTTTCTTGTTTAATAATTTGCAATAATAATGCAAGCTATAGGTCTGATACTGTTTACTGGTACTGCTTACCAACGAATAGCTTTGAACATAAATTAATAAATATTCTTGTATTTGAATAATTTATGTTGTTTTAAATTTAATATATATATATATATATATATATATATATATATATATATATATATATATATATATATGATATGCATATATTTAATATGTGATAATTTTATGTTTTATGTAAAAATATATAATATATTAATATTATATATATATATATGTTGTATAGTAATGTATATATAATATATATTTTATATAATTTTTTATATTTTACAAATTTTATATTTAATCATATACTTAATATGATTTACATTTACATTTTAGGCTATTTTAAACAAACAAATTTTAATAAAATATATATTTTACTACTTTCTTTTATTGACTTTTACTTTCCTAATCAATCTCTTATTGATTTACTATTCCTTTTGCCTTCCCTAAATGCCCAGGCTATTAGTTACACAGTTCTAAAACTGATGAATGTATTGTGAAGCTTAACCACTTTACTAACCTAACCTATTTGAATTTATTTCACTGAATTTTTCACTTACTCTTACCAATATTACTTTATCAATATAAGGTTCACACAACAAATTTTCTGTCTTTTTATTATTAAATGTATTAAAATTATCACGACTCTCAGAAATACAAGTATCCAATTATAATTCATGCTGAAAGAAAAGCATTATTATTAAATTTATGTGCCTCGTTAAAATATAATTATTGGATTAATGCTCCTTGCTAAATTTTCATTAAATATATCGTCATATCACATACAATTATTGAATTCCTCTATAATAAGCCAAATTATATAATTAATTAAATTAATTTTTGTCTACATGGTTAGGAATGTTATTAATAAAACTAATATTCTTAATAAAATATATATATATATATATATAATTGTAACATTATTTTCGTCAATGAAATAATAATAATATTGTTTACCAGCATTCAAAAACCAATCGGAACAGTTATTTAAAAAATTTAAAAAATCGTGAATTTATTCATAAATAATATATGTAAAAAATGGTAAAGACATCAGATCTCTGCAAGCCACGAGATGCGCGGAAGGCTATTGGCTGCCGTGTAACTAGAATTATTCCCTTCTTCACCATGAGTTTTACGAGCGAGAGGTTCTTTTCAAAATGCATTAAATTCGAGGGAGAAGGGATTATGCAAATATGATCCATAGAGATTTCTTTTTAATCAAAAGCAAAGTTTAGTTAAACATTGTTTATATAATTTATTCTAAATGAGTTCTTGAAGTATTTTTTATATTTTTGTTTAAATAATCTAATTAATTACATCTCGCTATGATACGTACAGGCCATTCTAAACAGCAACAAACAGAAGCGATCAACTCTACATACGTTTTATAGCTAAGTGATAAAATAATTTGGTACAACCTTTGACTTCAAAATTGAGCTCATATAAATGAAGTTAATGTTGTTGAAACATTAGGCCATTCAAAGAGTGAAAATCCTAAATTTTTTGTTACTATCTGAGTATTATAAATAAGTGGATAATCCCCGTGGTGTTATAAATTATATTTCGCTACACTAATTAGCAAACCTCGTAACTCCACAATTTTATGAAAATAGTTTTTTGATACTAACCTCTCAAATAAAGTATTATCTACATAATTAACAGTTCCATATGTAGATAAAAATAAACAAATATATAATTATTATATTTAAACCTATATAAACAACTGCTAATACAAATCTATTTTTTTAATGTTTTATTATCTCCTGTAAAATATACTATTTTGGATGTACAAGGTTTGCTAATTAGGGTAACGATTTATCAGATACCAATTTTTAGATTCATAAAATGTATAATACATTTAATTAGTGAAACAACCTTATTAGTAGATAGCTCATATCTACACTACAATTTCGTTAATGCTGGAATGGTCAAATCAAATTAATGTTCAAATTGGGCGACTTCATAATCAGTGTAATAAGTATATAATTTTCTTTTGTTCAATTTTTATTTATATTTCGAACTCATAAATAATAAATTTTCGTTTATACATTCCTAAAAATTGTCTTTTTTGAAAAATACCACTCAATAATCAATTAGAATGCACATACATTTGCAGGTTAACTTATATATTAATTATGTAACATATAATTGCAATATTCAACATCTATTATCATAATAAGTAGTGTTACACCATAACTCAATCATTATTCATCATAAACCACAACTAAGAAACTGATTATTCATGATTTATTTATTTATTAAAGCCATACTTGAAAATATATGATTAAATAATTACTTGCTTTGCCCCCCACCCACCAAGTAAGGGATTGTATAGGAAGCCAATTTTGAAAATTAATAAAATTAATTTGTTAGCCTAAGAAGAATTTATCTCTCTTATGTTGTTTATCTTGCAAAAGGTTTGAGTTTTAAGTAATACTGTTTTAAAATAAAGTTATAATTTTAAAAGAAGATGAAGTTCATAAAAACTTGCCAAAATTCAAAGTTTTCCTTTAAAAGCGTCCATTATTTATGGTTTGTCTTCCCTCGGTACTGAATATGATAAATTGGTTGTCATTGTCTTCTTTTGGTAAATTTTTAATCTCAAAATGTTAATAATGTTCGATAATTTTTACTTACTTTGCTAGAATCACATAATTTATGGCGTCTTCTAAAAGTAAATAAAGTATGGCGTCCTAGATATTCATAGTTCTTGATTCGCTGTTACGTTGTCGTGATTAGTCGATTCTTATTTTGGGTCACATCTTTTTTGGGAACACCTTTTTGACTCACATCCCGCACTAAAGGTCTATTCTCCCTCCATACTGAACATTCTTGCTGGAGCAATAAATAAAAACGTCGAACTCTTTCAAAACCTTGGTTCCAACTAAACTCTTAGGGACGCTTAGAACGTCTTTGGTCTCCTTTAAGCCTCCCATTTTTCAATTTTCTCAAATGCAGTAGCGTTATCATAAGACACGTTCGTAAACTTGATCCTTAATCTCATGAATTTTTCTTCACTTCTGTTTTCAGAAGTCTTTAGTTTTACAAATTTTGTTCTAATAATGTCTTCGTTTTATGTCATGATTTACTTAATCCCGTCTTCTAATTTACGAAGTTCACTGCTAGTAGCATTGAAGACCTGTGTGACCAGCTTCTATAGACCATTTTCCGGAGATAAATACATTCCCTGTGTCTCTATTCCTTTTGAAACCTGTTCCGAGGCTATTACTTGTTCAATCTTTTGTCACTCGTTAGCGAGGCTATCTATTTGCCCTCTATTTAGAAATCTACGCTATTTCAATAAATTTCAATGCCTAAACCATTTTTTTATATAGGGTAATGACAGATGACAGACAATTTATTTTTTAAACACTCAACGTTTCGAATTTCTTTCCGAAATTCCTATTCAAGAGCTCAGTATTAATTGAACAACTATACAACATAATCTACGACTTATCAAATTCATAACAATATTTAAAACATAATATAAATCAACAAATTATAAAACTCTTAATAAATATCCATTTACAAGTTTATAGCTTTTATTGTGATAGAAAACATTTTAATTTGTAAATGGATATTTAATAAGAGTTTTATAATTTGTTGATTTTTATTATGTTTTATATATTGTTATGAATTTTATAAATCGTAAGTTATGTTGTATAGTTGTTTAATTAAAACTGAGCTCTTGAAAAGGAATTTCGGAAAGAAATTCGAAACGTTGAGTGTTTAAAAAAGCTGTCATTAGCCTATATAAAATTTAATAGTTATAAACAGACATTGAATAAAAATATTAGTTTAACCATTTTAATGTTTAATTTAAATTTAACTTATTTTGTTACATTGTTTCTTTCTAATTCGGCTTCGAATATTCTGTTTAATTTGTGACAATATTCAAAAATTTTACCAAAATCCTTGTTTTATACTATTACCTATTTTCGCAACGATCAACTTGGCAATTGCAAGTTATTACAAACAAACAAAAGGAAAAAAAACGCGCTGAACACATTTAAAACACTGATGAAAAACTTTGCCCCAAACGTATTTACCGCAAAGTACTTTTCCTTAAATCACACCATTAAATTCACCAACCATACACCTCCGACAGTTTAATCATAACCTACCATTACACAGCATTACACAGTAACTTATATCACATAAAAGCCATGTACAGAAAAAAAAGAATAAGTTTTATACAATGTTTACGGCTAACTGTTTTTGTCGTAGTAGGATAATATGGTTTCTAGTTCGTAACTAGTAGCGTGTATAACGGTTCAGTACATTTTATTACATAATTAGTTTAAAATTATTTGAATTTCCAAATGTATACGTTAGTTTGAATAATACAAGAAACCTTCTAATAACGAAACAGTAAATCAACTATTATGAACAGTTTTGGCTTTTTACTTCCTTCAGCTGTTTGTCTTTTATTAATGGCCGCGATATTTCGTTAGATAGATATTTTTGAAGAAAATACTACTTTTAATTGTATTTGTAAGCAGACATTTATTAAATAGCAATAATCAAAATGAATATCGTCAGAACTGTCAAAAATATTATTGCCACTAAACCCAACTATTATACATTTAGTTGAGCGAAAAATTAATTTTAAACGATAAAATTAATTGCATTTACACTATCGGGTCTATCTTTATTTTATGGTGGAAAGCATCAGCTTTTGCATTCAGCAAATCAGTGACGCTTTAATGGTTTTTGAATTAGTTTTATACTAGGTTGGTAATCTGCAGTCTACTATTATTTGTTATAAATTGGATGTAACATTACAAATTCTCTTATCGAACTTTATTTTCAATAAAGGTTTTGTTTTAAAATTACAAAATAATCAGGTAGTTTGGTTGAAATATTCAACTACCAAATTAACTGTGACCTGTTGGAATGTAATTATATTTTATCAGAAAAAATGTCTCCAAAAATGTCGCCATTATTCGAAGTCTACGTGTGTCGTGTCGGAACGTGTTTAAATTTCAAAATTAAACATATTATATAAAAGTATAACTTCAGATATAATACTTTGAACGCATAACAACATTTTACTATAAACTAAACGAAGATAAACATTAGACTGTGTTTTCAGAGACTGGAAACCCTAAAGATGGTTGTTTGGGAAAAAAACTTGAGTAAGAGTGTTTCAAGTTCATTTAACTGACTGGAATGGGTTACCGAGGCTTTGAGTTCACCTACTTACATAGTTTGTTTCGATACTCAGCCGTGTAAAGTTGCCTCAAAGTTTCTTCAGTGCATTATACTAAGTTTCAGAAATTCAGTTACGTACTTACGACAAACTTTAGTGAAACAGTTTTAAAAATCCATTCACCTTTTACCAATAAGAAAATTGAGATTTAAATATACGTCTAATGGAGAACTAATCAAGGTTGTGTTATTAAGAATTCTGTTATTAACATTGTGCAAATTATGGTGTGTTCTTCCCACCAATAAAACTAGTGATTCACTTATAGATTCCCTACTTTAAAAAACGATTCCATTAAAAATATATTTATTCTTCTTATTGATTGTTTATTAATGTGTAGGCAATTCTGCTTTCATTCTATAGAAATAATGGGTTTCTAAGCTCGTATATGTGTTAAATAGGGAAATTATCAGGTCCCCGCCACCTTCATCTACATACGCCTGAGGCCTTTTAAAATTTCCTCTTCCTTTAATTTTATCAGTTTCAATCTCCTGCATTTCCCCTCTCACTCCACCGAGTCTTCCTCTTCATTTTCCTCTCACGATGGGTAGAATTCACTTATCGTTACTCCAAAGTTATGATTAAAAAGTTTATTTCCTAACCTAAAACCTTCTTGTTTCACTCACACTCGGTTAAATATAATTTCTCGTTCTCCCCCCGTAATTTCCCTTTTTCTGCAATCTTCACTCCAAAAACACAAGATCTATGGTTTCACTTCATATTTTGTTCAACGCGCGTTTCTAAAATATACATTTTTTTACAGAGACTTAACTACAAATTATCCCCATCCAACAAGAATGTGTTACAAATTACAATATCATTCAATTTAATTGACTACAATTTGTTCCAAAATAGGGAAGATATATATTATATTTATTTTCCTATAAAGTAAACTCAAGAAATAATATTTTATGTGTTATTAATGTTAAGTGTTTTTAATGTTATACAAATTATAAGTAATTGTTTCTCTTTCAGAAATGTTTTTAGTAAAAACAATATCAATAAAATTAAATACTACTACTTGAGTAGAAAACATCATTAAAACAATATTTTAAACATTTTAGTTACTAGGTTGTGTATTGTAAAACGGGAACAATACACGAATGCTGCAGATAAAATTATAATTGAAAAATAAACTAAAGAAGTGCAAAACTGTAGTTCGGAAATATGTAGATAGAATGGTAGAAAAAGGTAGTAGCTGTAACTGAAAGAATCCTACACGCTGTGTAGCATCGCATCATTAGCTATGCCTAGTCAATATTGAGTTCATTAGCCTCATCTACCCTCTACAAAGTTAATTTCGGAAAATAAGGATAAGGGAAGGCTCTTATGTTTAAGAAATTGACATAGAGAATTTTAAAATAGAAATCCTTATATAATACGAAATTCTTTAAAATAATTTTTTCAAGTAGGAATTAAGGCTAGAGAGGCGGATCTCCCACTAGGGCCCAATGAGCCGGATTATCCATAATAAAAAAGGAGGAGCTTGAATAGTAAAAAATAGTGAATCAATGAATTTAAAAGGAAAACATGTTTTTGTGTTAATAATAACAGGTTCAAAACCTATCAGCGGCTAATCAAGGGAAAGTAAGTCCCTACTACTCAGGGACAGAGTTCGTGACCCATTTCATACGAATGTTTAGCATTGCTGTCAGAGAGAGGTCATTCACTCCCTGCCTAAGCTAAGTAATTTATTACAATAAAAATATCGGAAACGACGCCAACCCCACAAAATATTCAAAAATTACTGATAATACAAGTTACTTAAGACTAAACTCTTATGTACATATTCATTGTAACATGCTTCATAATGCCTGATTGCAAATAAGTATGTTGCATGATATATTTGTTGTTTATTAAATGTAAAATCGGCTTTGTTTAATAAAAAAAAATTTTTTGTAAAAATGTTTCACGGATGGATGTTATTGGTGGCTTTGTTACGTTTAGTTTGTTTTCAAAATTTAAAAGTGAACGGATGTAATTAATATTAAATATTTTAACAAAGCCACGTGAGTGTAAGTGATTGCCAAAGGTAAGTTTTAAATTTAATTTTTTTTTAGATATTTTTGATTTCAATAAAATCAGTAAATACAAAATACCGGAATGAATTAAACCTAGCTTTGTCAGAGAACATTTTCAAAGATGTAAACTTAAATATTTTAATTTGGTAAATAATAAAAAGCAATAAGGAAATTATGAAATAAATGTAATAATTTGAATACAAAATTGTTTTAAAAATTAAATCTCTTTTATACATATAAACGAGAATTTATTGAACTTGTCTTTAATAGAGCTATTAAACAGACAGCCAGTCTGCCTGAGTTAATAGTTAGATACAATTGTTTAAACAAACAGTTGGCCCGGGGAGTCTCTGTAAGTACAAGTGGATAAGGGTATTTTAAGTCTTTTAAATAAGTCAATTCAATCCACGAGCCCATTTACAATAAACAGGGGGGTTACACCATGATCATGTAATTATCATTAGCAGAGGGATTTATTACAAAATTACAATCTAGAAAACAATAAGTTACAAACTAGACAGACTAACTTGTATCATCTAGTTTTTTTATTATGTTTGTAGTATTGGGGCTTTTTCCAATATTTTTAATATAACATATTGTACTATTGTGCTCTTGGTGCTATATAGCCTATAAGTAATTTACAATATACACCATTATTGGGCCGGTTTTAACGGACTCAGCAGTAATCTTGTAACATTATTTTAAGCAATGTTACATATTACAGCAGATTCAGAAAACAAGCCGAGTTATTAATTTAAAAATATAACATTTAAAAAAATTGTAAATTATAAAGTAAATTATAGTGGTTGAGATAGGATATCTACAAAACCTGATATCGAAGATGCGCCGGAACGTTGCGCAGAAGTTTAAAAACTCGCGTGGTAGGCTTGATCGCTCTCTCTTTGGTTGGTCGTAGACCCAAACAGACGCCGTAAGATGGGGTAAGCAAAATGGATTTTCGACGAAATGGCGAATCTGATTCAGGAGCCATGTTCTACCTCACAAATTGCAGTTCAGATAAGTTCTAATTTTACCATAAAGTGATGTGAAATCCAAATTTAACTTTCGAAATTTAACTGGTCACGGCAAAATAGTACAAGTTTCTATATTTTTAAAATGCGGGAAGTGATAATTAATTTGTATGATGCAAAATCAATGTTGAAATAACCTAAATTTAAATGTACTTTAATTTATGTAGAAGCAATCTCTTGAGGATATCATAATCCATGTCGTATATTGTCCATGTCATCCATACTGTATATTGTATTTATAAAAAGGTAGTCTACAATGTGAATTAAATACTGTACACTAGTATTAGTATTAAATACATAATTACATTAGTATTAGGTGAATTCCGTAGCCAATTACGTATTGGATAAGTGTGTAGTGAATAATTAGTGTATACATTTTTTAAATTCGGCTTCCTATAACACTCCTCCACTAAACGGACCCCACTTATGAACGGACAAAATATTGAGAACCGTGTGTGTCCGTTTAACAGAGGTTTAACTGTATATACATACATACATATATATATAAAGAAATAATACAAATTACAAATACAAGAATAATTATTGAGTTTACAATTCAAAGCTTTTCGTTGGCAAACGGTAACAACATCATCATTTTGATTTATTGGATGATAATGGTACTGTTTGCCAACTAAAAGCTTTGACTTGTAAATTCAATAACTATTCTTGTATTTGTAATTTGTATTATTTCTTCATTAATACACAAGAATAAATATTGCGATATATATATATATATATATATATATATATATATATATATATATATATATATATATATATATATATATATAACTGTTACGCTCATGAATTAAATTTACAAAAATACAAGCTCTGAAAACCATAAAATCGGGTTGATGGTTTGTTACAAACATTACTAGGTTTTGTTAGTTTTTCTGATGCCAAAATAGAATTTTAATTTCTCATACAAAGTGTTATACTGCGTTAAATTTGTAATAAAATATTACCGATCGGTTCTAAAACATAGTTTGTTTTATGTTTAAGTTGTTCGAAGCTTTAGCAAATTGATTCCATGTTCGCTTTTATGAAGTAAGGTTAATGTTTACTGATTACAAACGCGTCTACATGGTGCACGGAAATGTTTTTGGAAAACTTTAAAAGCCACACCACAAAATAAAAATGTAAATGGGAGGTTGAATGTGAGAGAAATATTTTTAGTTACAATTATAATATGCATCCTTTCACTGAATAAATTGACAGCTTTCTGCTTATAATAACAGTCACCTGTTAAATGAAAACGAATTCTCTAGGGTTTAAAAGTAATATTTTGCAGCAACTAAAGGACGAAAGTAAACATTTCCCCAACTAAGTACAACATTTAAAATCTCTATATAATGATCACGTTTTGTTCGCATTGGTGTTGTATTGAAACGGTCCTGGCATCGTACAAAGGGAACTAAGCATCTTCCACTCAGACTAATTGCGACACGCAATGAGCTCGACGTTGAAGCAGTTTGTTTGAAAACGTCTACATTTTAAATTAAAAATTTAATAACATAAAACGATACATTTCAGTAAAAAATAACCTACTAGAGCTCTGCTGCTAAGGACAAAAAATATTGCCAAGACTCTAAAGATGAACACACATTTATATAAATTTCTATAAATAGATATTCAGGGCATACTTTTTTTTACAGAACAATAGTTTACTCTTGTTAAGTTTAGGCTTACATAGATATTATACATGAGTTATCTGTGCAATACAATCTTATAAGCCAAAATCTTAAGGCGCTCATTTTGTTTCATTCTGTAATATTTTCGAAGTCTATCCATTGTATTGTATCCCAGTTTATCGTTAAGATTCATTATTTCATTACATATTAAAGTATGCGAACAAGTTAGAGAACAAAATATTTTTTTTAGAAATTCCATCGAGAAGTTACAAATACTTTTTAAGACTTGTGAGATAATGAAATATTATGCTTTAATTTAAATAAACAAAACTGTCTAATAATTATTATATGTAATTGTTACAAATTAAACTTTTCAAATAAACGCTTATTAATTTTTAAATTGAAAAATAATCTAGCTCCGAGGAAAAAACTACTAAAGTTTTTAATAATATCCTCTGAAGATGACTGCTTTGCAAGTAAATTAGAGATAAAGGCGGTTTAAAAAAAGATTTTATTTTTAGTTTTGAGGTTTTCTATATTTAAATATAAACATTACGCCACAGTTGCTTCAAGTTGTTAGATTTTGCTATGTTAGGTTACGCTGACAGACTTAGATTACATTCTAAAGAGCCCTGTGCGATGTAGTACAAGTCCAGGCACAGCCGATGATCTGGCATTTGTATTCCTACGGTGATTGCTGACATCAGAGAGACAACGAGAGGCCAAAAGTTAGCGACATCACTTATGGTAAAGAGGGGAATGGAGTGTGTCACAAGTTTAGGTATAGCCGATGATCTGGCATTTGTATTCCTGCAGTAATTGCTGACATCAGAGAGACAACGAGAGGCCAAAAGTTAGCGACATTACTTATGGTAAAGAGGGGAATGGGGTGTGTCACAAGTTTAGGTACAGCCGATGATCTGGCATTTGTATTCCTACAGTGATTGCTGACATCAGAGAGACAACGAGAGGCCAAAAGTTAATGACATTACTTATGGTAAAGAGGGGAATGGGGTGTGTCACAAGTTTAGGTATAGCCGATGATCTGGCATTTGTATTCCTGCAGTAATTGCTGACATCAGAGAGACAACGAGAGGCCAAAAGTTAGCGACATTACTTATGGTAAAGAGGGGAATGGGGTGTGTCACAAGTTTAGGTACAGCCGATGATCTGGCATTTGTATTCCTACAGTGATTGCTGACATCAGAGAGACAACGAGAGGCCAAAAGTTAGCGACATTACTTATGGTAAAGAGGGGAATGGGGTGTGTCACAAGTTTAGGTACAGCCGATGATCTGACATTTGTATTCCTACGGTGATTGCTGACATCAGAGAGACAACGAGAGGCCAAAAGTTAGCGACATTACTTATGGTAAAGAGGGGAATGGGGTGTGTCACAAGTTTAGGTATAGCCGATGATCTGGCATTTGTATTCCTGCAGTGATTGCTGACATCAGAGAGACAACGAGAGGCCAAAAGTTAGCGACATTACTTATGGTAAAGAGGGGAATGGGGTGTGTCACAAGTTTAGGTACAGCCGATGATCTGGCATTTGTATTCCTGCAGTGATTGCTGACATCAGAGAGACAACGAGAGGCCAAAAGTTAGCGACATTACTTATGGTAAAGAGGGGAATGGGGTGTGTCACAAGTTTAGGTACAGCCGATGATCTGGCATTTGTATTCCTGCAGTGATTGCTGACATCAGAGAGACAACGAGAGGCCAAAAGATAGCAACATTACTTATGGTAAAGAAGGGAATGGGGTGTGTCACAAGTTTAGGTATAGCCGATGATCTGGCATTTGTATTCCTACGGTGATTGCTGACATCAGAGAGACAACGAGAGGCCAAAAGTTAGCGACATTACTTATGGTAAAGAGGGGAATGGGGTGTGTCACAAGTTTAGGTATAGCCGATGATCTGGCATTTGTATTCCTGCGGTGATTGCTGATATCAGAGAGACAACGAGAGGCCAAAAGTTAGCGACATTACTTATGGTAAAGAGGGGAATGGGGTGTGTCACAAGTCCAGGTACAGCCGATGATCTGGCATTTGTATTCCTACAGTGATTGCTGACATCAGAGAGACAACGAGAGGCCAAAAGATAGCAACATTACTTATGGTAAAGAGGGGAATGGGGTGTGTCACAAGTTTAGGTATAGCCGATGATCTGGCATTTGTATTCCTGCGGTGATTGCTGACATCAGAGAGACAACGAGAGGCCAAAAGATAGCAACATTACTTATGGTAAAGAGGGGAATGGGGTGTGTCACAAGTTTAGGTATAGCCGATGATCTGGCATTTGTATTCCTACAGTGATTGCTGACATCAGAGAGACAACGAGAGGCCAAAAGATAGCAACATTACTTATGGTAAAGAGGGGAATGGGGTGTGTCACAAGTTTAGGTATAGCCGATGATCTGGCATTTGTATTCCTGCGGTGATTGCTGATATCAGAGAGACAACGAGAGGCCAAAAGTTAGCGACATTACTTATGGTAAAGAGGGGAATGGGGTGTGTCACAAGTTTAGGTACAGCCGATGATCTGGCATTTGTATTCCTGCAGTGATTGCTGACATCAGAGAGACAACGAGAGGCCAAAAGTTAGCGACATTACTTATGGTAAAGAGTTGAATGGGGTGTGTCACAAGTTTAGGTACAGCCGATGATCTGACATTTGTATTCCTACAGTGATTGCTGACATCAGAGAGACAACGAGAGGCCAAAAGATAGCAACATCACTTATGGTAAAGAGGTGGAGGGGTGTGTCACAAGTCCAGGTACAGCCGATGATCTGACATTTGTATTCCTACAGTGATTGCTGACATCAGAGAGACAACGAGAGGCCAAAAGCTAGCGACATTATTTATGGTAAAGAGGGGAATGGGGTGTGTCACAAGTTTAGGTACAGCCGATGATCTGACATTTGTATTCCTACGGTGATGGCTGACATCAGAGAGACAACGAGAGGCCAAAAGTTAGCGACATTACTTATGGTAAAGAGGGGAATGTGGTGTGTCACAAGTTTAGGTACAGCCGATGATCTGACATTTGTATTCCTACAGTGATTGCTGACATCAGAGAGACGAGAGGCCAAAAGCTAGCGACATTAATTATGGTAAAGAGGGGAATGGGGTGTGTCCCAAGTTTAGGTACAGCCGATGATCTGGCATTTGTATTCCTACAGTGATTGCTGACATCAGAGAGACAACGAGATTCCAAAAGTTAGCGACATTACTTATGGTAAAGAGGGGAATGGGGTGGGTCACAAGTTTAGGTATAGCCGATGATCTGGCATTTGTATTCCTGCAGCAATTGCTGACATCAGAGAGACAACGAGAGGCCAAAAGTTAGCGACATTACTTATGCTAAAGAGGTGGAGGGGTGTGTCACAAGTCCAGGTACAGCCGATGATCTGACATTTGTATTCCTACAGTGATTGCTGACATCAGAGAGACAACGAGAGGCCAAAAGTTAGCGATATTACTTATGGTAAAGAGGGGAATGGGGTGTGTCACAAGTCCAGGTACAGCCGATGATCTGACATTTGTATTCCTACAGTGATTGCTGACATCAGAGAGACAACGAGAGGCCAAAAGATAGCAACATCACTTATGCTAAAGAGGTGGAGGGGTGTGTCACAAGTCCAGGTACAGCCGATGATCTGACATTTGTATTCCTACAGTGATTGCTGACATCAGAGAGACAACGAGAGGCCAAAAGTTAGCGACATTACTTATGGTAAAGAGGGGAATGGGGTGTGTCACAAGTTTAGGTACAGCCGATGATCTGACATTTGTATTCCTACAGTGATTGATGACATCAGAGAGACAACGAGAGGCCAAAAGTTAGCGACATTACTTATGCTAAAGAGGTGGAGGGGTGTGTCACAAGTCCAGGTACAGCCGATGATCTGACATTTGTATTCCTACAGTGATTGCTGACATCAGAGAGACAACGAGAGGCCAAAGGTTAGCGACATTACTTATGGTAAAGAGGGGAATGGGGTGTGTCACAAGTTTAGGTACAGCCGATGATCTGACATTTGTATTCCTACGGTGATTGCTGACATCAGAGAGACAACGAGAGGCCAAAAGCTAGCGACATTACTTATGGTAAAGAGGGGAATGGGGTGTGTCACAAGTTTAGGTACAGCCGATGATCGGGCATTTGTATTCCTACGGTGATTGCTGACATCAGAGAGACAACGAGAGGCCAAAAGCTAGCGACATTACTTATGGTAAAGAGGGGAATGGGGTGTGTCACAAGTTTAGGTACAGCCGATGATCGGGCATTTGTATTCCTACAGTGATTGCTGACATCAGAGAGACAACGAGAGGCCAAAAGCTAGCGACATTACTTATGGTAAAGAGGGGAATGGGGTGTGTCACAAGTTTAGGTACAGCCGATGATCTGACATTAGTATTCCTACGGTGATGGCTGACATCAGAGAGACAACGAGAGGCCAAAAGATAGCAACATCACTTATGCTAAAGAGGTGGAGGGGTGTGTCACAAGTCCAGGTACAGCCGATGATCTGACATTTGCATTCCTACAGTGATTGCTGACATCAGAGAGACAACGAGAGGCCAAAAGTTAGCGACATTACTTATGGTAAAGAGGGGAATGGGGTGTGTCACAAGTTTAGGTACAGCCGATGATCGGGCATTTGCATTCCTACAGTGATTGCTGACATCAGAGAGACAACAAGAGGCCAAAAGTTAGCGACATTACTTATGGTAAAGAGGGGAATGGGGTGTGTCACAAGTTTAGGTACAGCCGATGATCTGACATTTGTATTCCTACAGTGATTGATGACATCAGAGAGACAACGAGAGGCCAAAAGATAGCAACATCGCTTATGCTAAAGAGGTGGAGGGGTGTGTCACAAGTCCAGGTACAGCCGATGATCTGACATTTGTATTCCTACAGTGATTGCTGACATCAGAGAGACAACGAGAGGCCAAAAGTTAGCGACATTACTTATGGTGAAGAGGGGAATGGGGTGTGTCACAAGTTTAGGTACAGCCGATGATCTGACATTTGTATTCCTACAGTGATTGCTGACATCAGAGAGACAACGAGAGGCCAAAAGTTTGCGATATTACTTATGGTAAAGAGGGGAATAGGGTGTGTCACAAGTGTAGGTACAGCCGATGATCTGACATTTGTATTCCTACGGTGATGGCTGACATCAGAGAGACAACGAGAGGCCAAAAGATAGCAACATCACTTATGCTAAAGAGGTGGAGGGGTGTGTCACAAGTCCAGGTACAGCCGATGATCTGACATTTGTATTCCTACAGTGATTGCTGACATCAGAGAGACAACGAGAGGCCAAAAGTTAGCGATATTACTTATGGTAAAGAGGGGAATGGGGTGTGTCACAAGTCCAGGTACAGCCGATGATCTGACATTTGTATTCCTACAGTGATTGCTGACATCAGAGAGACAACGAGAGGCCAAAAGATAGCAACATCACTTATGCTAAAGAGGTGGAGGGGTGTGTCACAAGTCCAGGTACAGCCGATGATCTGACATTTGTATTCCTACAGTGATTGCTGACATCAGAGAGACAACGAGAGGCCAAAAGCTAGCGACATTACTTATGGTAAAGAGGGGATTGGGGTGTGTCACAAGTTTAGGTACAGCCGATGATCTGACATTTGTATTCCTACAGTGATTGATGACATCAGAGAGACAACGAGAGGCCAAAAGTTAGCGACATTACTTATGCTATAGAGGTGGAGGGGTGTGTCACAAGTCCAGGTACAGCCGATGATCTGACATTTGTATTCCTACAGTGATTGCTGACATCAGAGAGACAACGAGAGGCCAAAAGCTAGCGACATTACTTATGGTAAAGAGGGGAATGGGGTGTGTCACAAGTTTATGTACAGCCGATGATGGGGCATTTGTATTCCTACGGTGATTGCTGACATCAGAGAGACAACAAGAGGCCAAAAGTTAGCGACATTACTTATGGTAAAGAGGGGAATGGGGTGTGTCACAAGTTTAGGTACAGCCGATGATCTGACATTTGTATTCCTACAGTGATTGCTGACATCAGAGAGACAACGAGAGGCCAAAAGCTAGCGACATTACTTATGGTAAAGAGGGGAATGGGGTGTGTCACAAGTTTAGGTACAGCCGATGATCGGGCATTTGTATTCCTGCAGCAATTGCTGACATCAGAGAGACAACGAGAGGCCAAAAGTTAATGACATTACTTATGGTAAAGAGGGGAATGGGGTGTGTCACAAGTCCAGGTACAGCCGATGATCTGACATTTGTATTCCTACAGTGATTGCTGACATCAGAGAGACAACGAGAGGCCAAAAGCTAGCGACATTACTTATGGTAAAGAGTTGAATGGGGTGTGTCACAAGTTTAGGTACAGCCGATGATCTGACATTAGTATTCCTACGGTGATGGCTGACATCAGAGAGACAACGAGAGGCCAAAAGATAGCAACATCACTTATGCTAAAGAGATGGAGGGGTGTGTCACAAGTCCAGGTACAGCCGATGATCTGACATTTGCATTCCTACAGTGATTGCTGACATCAGAGAGACAACGAGAGTCCAAAAGTTAGCGACATTACTTATGGTAAAGAGGGGAATGGGGTGTGTCACAAGTTTAGGTACAGCCGATGATCTGACATTTGTATTAATACAGTGATTGCTGACATCAGAGAGACAACGAGAGGCCAAAAGCTAGCGACATTACTTATGGTAAAGAGGGGAATGGGGTGTGTCACAAGTTTATGTACAGCCGATGATCGGGCATTTGTATTCCTACGGTGATTGCTGACATCAGAGAGACAACGAGAGGCCAAAAGCTAGCGACATTACTTATGGTAAAGAGGGGAATGGGGTGTGTCACAAGTTTAGGTACAGCCGATGATCGGGCATTTGTATTCCTACGGTGATTGCTGACATCAGAGAGACAACGAGAGGCCAAAAGCTAGCGACATTACTTATGGTAAAGAGGGGAATGGGGTGTGTCACAAGTTTAGGTACAGCCGATGATCGGGCATTTGTATTCCTACAGTGATTGCTGACATCAGAGAGACAACGAGAGGCCAAAAGCTAGCGACATTACTTATGGTAAAGAGGTGGAGGGGTGTGTCACAAGTCCAGGTACAGCCGATGATCTGACATTTGTATTCCTACAGTGATTGCTGACATCAGAGAGACAACGAGAGGCCAAAGGTTAGCGACATTACTTATGGTAAAGAGGGGAATGGGGTGTGTCACAAGTTTAGGTACAGCCGATGATCTGACATTTGTATTCCTACGGTGATTGCTGACATCAGAGAGACAACGAGAGGCCAAAAGCTAGCGACATTACTTATGGTAAAGAGGGGAATGGGGTGTGTCACAAGTTTAGGTACAGCCGATGATCGGGCATTTGTATTCCTACGGTGATTGCTGACATCAGAGAGACAACGAGAGGCCAAAAGCTAGCGACATTACTTATGGTAAAGAGGGGAATGGGGTGTGTCACAAATTTAGGTACAGCCGATGATCGGACATTTGTATTCCTACAGTGATTGCTGACATCAGAGAGACAACGAGAGGCCAAAAGCTAGCGACATTACTTATGGTAAAGAGGGGAATGGGGTGTGTCACAAGTTTAGGTACAGCCGATGATCTGACATTAGTATTCCTACGGTGATGGCTGACATCAGAGAGACAACGAGAGGCCAAAAGTTAGCGACATTACTTATGGTAAAGAGGGGAATGGGGTGTGTCACAAGTTTAGGTACAGCCGATGATCTGACATTTGTATTCCTACAGTGATTGCTGACATCAGAGAGACAACGAGAGGCCAAAAGATAGCAACATCACTTATGCTAAACAGGTGGAGGGGTGTGTCACAAGTCCAGGTACAGCCGATGATCTGACATTTGTATTCCTACGGTGATTGCTGACATCAGAGAGACAACGAGAGGCCAAAAGTTAGCGACATTACTTATGGTAAAGAGGGGAATGGGGTGTGTCACAAGTTTAGGTACAGCCGATGATCGGGCATTTGTATTCCTACAGTGATTGCTGACATCAGAGAGACAACGAGAGGCCAAAAGCTAGCGACATTACTTATGGTAAAGAGGGGAATGGGGTGTGTCACAAGTTTATGTACAGCCGATGATCGGGCATTTGTATTCCTACGGTGATTGCTGACATCAGAGAGACAACGAGAGGCCAAAAGCTAGCGACATTACTTATGGTAAAGAGGGGAATGGGGTGTGTCACAAGTTTAGGTACAGCCGATGATCGGGCATTTGTATTCCTACGGTGATTGCTGACATCAGAGAGACAACGAGAGGCCAAAAGCTAGCGACATTACTTATGGTAAAGAGGGGAATGGGGTGTGTCACAAGTTTAGGTACAGCCGATGATCGGGCATTTGTATTCCTACAGTGATTGCTGACATCAGAGAGACAACGAGAGGCCAAAAGCTAGCGACATTACTTATGGTAAAGAGGGGAATGGGGTGTGTCACAAGTTTAGGTACAGCCGATGATCTGACATTAGTATTCCTACGGTGATGGCTGACATCAGAGAGACAACGAGAGGCCAAAAGATAGCAACATCACTTATGCTAAAGAGGTGGAGGGGTGTGTCACAAGTCCAGGTACAGCCGATGATCTGACATTTGCATTCCTACAGTGATTGCTGACATCAGAGAGACAACGAGAGGCCAAAAGTTAGCGACATTACTTATGGTAAAGAGGGGAATGGGGTGTGTCACAAGTTTAGGTACAGCCGATGATCTGACATTTGTATTCCTACAGTGATTGATGACATCAGAGAGACAACGAGAGGCCAAAAGATAGCAACGTCAATTATGCTAAAGAGGTGGAGGGGTGTGTCACAAGTTTAGGTACAGCCGATGATCTGACATTTGTATTCCTACAGTGATTGCTGACATCAGAGAGACAACGAGAGGCCAAAAGTTAGCGACATTACTTATGCTAAAGAGGTGGAGGGGTGTGTCACAAGTCCAGGTACAGCCGATGATCTGACATTTGTATTCCTACGGTGATTGCTGACATCAGAGAGACAACGAGAGGCTAAAAGTTAGCGACATTACTTATGGTAAAGAGGGGAATGGGTTGTGTCACAAGTTTAGGTACAGCCGATGATCGGGCATTTGTATTCCTACAGTGATTGCTGACATCAGAGAGACAACGAGAGGCCAAAAGCTAGCGACATTACTTATGGTAAAGAGGTGGAGGGGTGTGTCACAAGTCCAGGTACAGCCGATGATCTGACATTTGTATTCCTACGGTGATTGCTGACATCAGAGAGACAACGAGAGGCCAAAAGCTAGCGACATTACTTATGGTAAAGAGGGGAATGGGTTGTGTCACAAGTTTAGGTACAGCCGATGATCGGGCATTTGTATTCCTACAGTGATTGCTGACATCAGAGAGACAACAAGAGGCCAAAAGTTAGCGACATTACTTATGGTAAAGAGGGGAATGGGGTGTGTCACAAGTTTAGGTACAGCCGATGATCTGACATTTGTATTCCTACAGTGATTGCTGACATCAGAGAGACAACGAGAGGCCAAAAGCTAGCGACATTACTTATGGTAAAGAGGGGAATGGGGTGTGTCACAAGTTTAGGTACAGCCTATGATCTGACATTTGTATTCCTACGGTGATTGCTGACGTCAGAGAGACAACGAGAGGCCAAAAGTTAGCGACATTACTTATGCTAAAGAGGTGGAGGGGTGTGTCACAAGTTTAGGTACAGCCGATGATCTGACATTTGTATTCCTACGGTGATTGCTGACGTCAGAGAGACAACGAGAGGCCAAAAGCTAGCGACATTACTTATGCTAAAGAGGTGGAGGGGTGTGTCACAAGTCCAGGTACAGCCGATGATCTGACATTTGCATTCCTACAGTGATTGCTGACATCAGAGAGACAACGAGAGGCCAAAAGTTAGCGACATTACTTATGGTAAAGAGGGGAATGGGGTGTGTCACAAGTTTAGGTACAGCCGATTATCTGACATTTGTATTCCTACAGTGATTGATGACATCAGAGAGACAACGAGAGGCCAAAAGATAGCAACATCACTTATGCTAAAGAGGTGGAGGGGTGTGTCACAAGTCCAGGTACAGCCGATGATCTGACATTTGTATTCCTACAGTGATTGCTGACATCAGAGAGACAACGAGAGGCCAAAAGTTAGCGACATTACTTATGGTAAAGAGGGGAATGGGGTGTGTCACAAGTTTAGGTACAGCCGATGATCTGACATTTGTATTCCTACAGTGATTGCTGACATCAGTGAGACAACGAGAGGCCAAAAGTTAGCGATATTACTTATGGTAAAGAGGGGAATGGGGTGTGTCACAAGTTTAGGTACAGCCGATGATCTGACATTTGTATTCCTACGGTGATGGCTGACATCAGAGAGACAACGAGAGGCCAAAAGATAGCAACATCACTTATGCTAAAGAGGTGGAGGGGTGTGTCACAAGTCCAGGTACAGCCGATGATCTGACATTTGCATTCCTACAGTGATTGCTGACATCAGAGAGACAACGAGAGGCCAAAAGTTAGCGACATTACTTATGGTAAAGAGGGGAATGGGGTGTGTCACAAGTTTAGGTACAGCCGATGATCTGACATTTGTATTCCTACAGTGATTGATGACATCAGAGAGACAACGAGAGGCCAAAAGATAGCAACGTCAATTATGCTAAAGAGGTGGAGGGGTGTGTCACAAGTTTAGGTACAGCCGATGATCTGACATTTGTATTCCTACAGTGATTGCTGACATCAGAGAGACAACGAGAGGCCAAAAGTTAGCGACATTACTTATGCTAAAGAGGTGGAGGGGTGTGTCACAAGTCCAGGTACAGCCGATGATCTGACATTTGTATTCCTACGGTGATTGCTGACATCAGAGAGACAACGAGAGGCCAAAAGTTAATGACATTACTTATGGTAAAGAGGGGAATGGGGTGTGTCACAAGTTTAGGTATAGCCGATGATCTGGCATTTGTATTCCTGCAGTGATTGCTGACATCAGAGAGACAACGAGAGGCCAAAAGATAGCAACATCACTTATGCTAAAGAGGTGAAGGGGGTGTGTCACAAGTTTAGGTAGAGCTCAAAAAGCTTTAATGAAAAGTATGTGTAATTAAAATATTGAGGGAGTTTTAAACCTATGAATAAAATTAGACTTGTACTTTGGTCTATGTACTTTCTTACACAGAGACCGACCCGGCCTAGTTTGTAATGAATATTTCCACTAAATATTTGTGGCGAGTTTGTCATTCGCCTCATTCTTTTGCTGTTTACAACCCTTATAGAAATAAAATAAACTTTAATGTTATAAATGACCGATTATAATGCAATTAACTACTCAATGCTTTCACCTGTATGTAATCATCTGTCATATATGCCTATATACGCGCACCTTGAGACGAGCTGTCACGTCTCAGTAAAGCCATTCCGCAGGAAATCCTTGATAATTAGCCGATGTCCTGCAATGTTCAGTGACAATCAAGGGCTATCTCGTAGTCAACAGACCTTACAGATCTTGTGTGTATAGATTTCATGGGATGCATTAGCTCTCCCGCACAAACTGAATCGACTTAATGAATAAAGTACGACACGCTGTTACGAAATAAATGGAAATCTGTTGTATTGGGTTCACTTGTTCTAAAAAGACTTCATCATAAACCGAACTAATTTTGTTTTGTTTAAATTTTATTTAGCATTTTATGAAATTAAAGTTGTGGAAATCCAATACAATTTTAAAAAATTAATATCGTTAATTATCCAATTTATTTTGAATTAGCTTGTAGTTTCTATGCCCTCCTTAACAAGCTGAATAATACAAATGGTACCCAAGTATGATCAATTTATTTTAATGACGTGATAATAACTAATATTTTTATTTAATGTCTGTTAATAACTATTAATTTTTTATATAGGCTAATGACAGATCACAGTCAATTCATGCCTTTTTAGCACTCAACGTTTCGTATTTCTTTCCGAAAATCCTTATCAAGAGGTCATTTTTAATATTAAACCAACATACGTATTTTACTATTTACAAAATTTAAAGCATTACTTAAAACATTAATAAAATCAACAATACAAAACTCTGAATAAATATTTTCATTTACATTTTAAATTTTTATCATAATAAAACAGACAAATCACAGATACATACACTAACTCATCATTCTATTAACGGAGTTAAGACTTAAGCTTTTTTTTAACCACACAATCATTACAATATATACAATACCCCGAGTGATCAAAAAACCTACAAAAATGTTAAATTTCACTTATATTTTCATTATTAAAGATTCATATCCAGATGGAAAATCATTTATTTCTGTCATTTTATTCAATGCACTTAGACGTGGTATTAATTAAATTTAAATAGAGATTTGAATTCTAGTGACAAAATAGACCTCGTAAGTTAGTTTTGAGGCCGTAAAGCGATGCCTGAAACGTTTTAATTACATCTGATTTTACCCAAATATTATATATTTACTTTAGACAGTTGTAATATATGTATAACATGAAGCAGTAATCTGCGTGTCTACTCCCTGATATTACAACTAATTTATTTACGTTCCTAGTAATGAGAAATCTTCATTTAATTAATATTATAAATGATACCACTATAAGATATGTTTTTATTTACCTAGTGAATGTTTCATCAACTAATACGAAATCATTACAGGTTAGGAATATTATCTAAATAGAAGATTAGGTTTACACTAAACTTGTAAAACATGCATTCGGGTTTAGGGTAATTTTTTTTTTTAAAGTTTCATTTACACATCATCTCAAAGTTGAAATGAGTAAATAATTTTCAATTAAAATCTCCTCAAAGTTTATATGAACCAAAATAGTTTTCAAAAACACTTCACTTATCGATTATTATATTAGTCACCGACATTGTTTACACTTTATTGCTAAAACCACTTCAAAAATTTAAGGTTCAATGTAACCACTGATGATTGATCTAGGTATTTGGGAAAATCAAACATGTATTTTTTCAGTTTTTCAGACAGATTGTAAAGTTTAATTGAAAAAAATGTATTTATAATCTATAAGTTTCAATGTAAATTCTGATATTCTCTTTTATATTTGCCAAAATAAAATTTAAGTGTAAAAAACACTTGTGAAATTTCAAACCCGAGACTCGTCGGTTCACCCAGACATATCGAGTTCAGAAGGGAGAAGCACCAACCTGTCGAACTGTGAATCTAAAATAATAAACAGGAAGAAAAATAAACCGTTGTATACTGTTAGGAATATTATAATTAACTCGGATGAAGGCCAAATTGTTGTAATAGATTACAAAAAATGCAGATGTATATTCGACACAGGTGCTACAATTTCGAATTTAAAACCTAATATTATACTTTTATTTAAAGTAGAATAGGAATGGGTCTGTGGCAGGGTAGGGGGCGATGTTGTCAGAACGCATTGACAGTCAACCCATCACTGCCAGCGACTGAAATTGTAGAAGGAAGCAAGCTACACCACTAGTAAATCACTCCACCACAGTTGCGATGTTACTGAGCGACGAACGGAAGCTTAACGCCGAATTGGCAACAAAGCTCACTCACGCAGCAAGACGTGAATTTCCTATTCGCTCAGACGGCTGTAGCCCCCTCCCTCTGGTCGATTTCACCTACGTAGTATCCTATTCTGTTTTAAATCCAACTATAGTAATGGACAAATCGTACATAGCGACGTTACAGCTAAAAGCGTACCTGATAAAAGGTTGAAAGCGTATGGAATTCAACTTGTTTCAGGAACTCTTCAAGGGAAATACAAATTTTCCCACGAGTTTTTAGCTTCATTAGAGACACCTTATGATGGAATTTCGGGAATGGATTTTTTTCTTAATTATTGAAAGAAAAGTAGACTTAATTACAGGAGAACTGTTCTTAGAAAGCAATCCATTTTTTATTCTGGATAAGGGTAGAAGAGAGTTTGAACATACAAAGCAGGAGTCATCGTTGCAAATGAAGGATGTATGGCCTGATCAACCAACTCCTACACGTAGCAATAGCGATGCCAACGCTTTACATAGGGAAAAATTAACTTTCCTTGTTCAATCCATTAAGGAAACACCTTTACCACCCATGTCTGAAGTGTTAAATCAAGGACACCTGAAGATAAAAGAGAAAAAGTCCAAAAGTAGTACTTATAGAGCCAGTGGAGTTATGTATACATGGTATCAGAACTGCTAGAGTACTAGCCAAAGTTAGAGAAGGAATTCCAGAAGTAGTTGTGAACGTAGTGGAATTTAGCAAAGAGGAATTGATTATCCGAAATAATAAGGTTTTAGGTGTAGCAGAAGATTGTGTAATAGAAGGTTTCGATAGTGAGAAAATTAAATCAAGTTTAATACATGCCGTTACAGTTATTAGGAAACCCTAAAGTGAAGATGTGAAAAGTCAGTTAGAGCACTTAAGTAAACCAGAACGTAAAGTACTGGAACCAGAGTTAAAATGATATCCACATTTATTCGACGAACGAAAAGGTAAAATTGATTGTAATAGTAAGGTGGAACACGAAGTAAACACAGGTGTACACGCACCTATAAGTAAGAATCCCTATAGACTACCTCATACTCTAAACTCATACTCATACTCATAGCAGAAGAACAAGTAAATGAAATGTTAGAGAAAGGAATCATTCGATATTCTGCTTCACCATCGTCTAGTCCTGTAGTGATTGTTTCAAAGAAAAGCCCGAAGGAATAGCAAAGTATAAAATTAGTGTCGATTATAGAGACCTCAATGCTATCACAAGAGGTTTCATTGCTTCGAGACCTCATTGCAGAGACCTCAATGCTTATCCTTTACCTAATATTCTTGCGACCCTAGGCTGCCTACATGATAGTGCGTATGTCACTATCCTCGACTTATACAGTGCCTTACAGTAAAAATGTCTCCGAAAGATACAGACAAAACTGCATTTAGTGTACCTGGACACCACTAGGAATTTACAAACATGCCCTTCTGTTTATGAATTGCCCCCGCTACTTTTAAAAGAGTAATGGATGGTTTATTAATAGGTATTAGAGGAGAATAATCCTTAGTTTATTTTAATAACATAATTATTTTTAGTAAAACTATTGAACAACATGCCAGAGCGACTTGATAAGGTGTTAAATAATTTCAACTACAAGATAAAACTTAATAATAGATATAGTGTGATTGTGCGAGTAAATAGATTGAAGCCTAGTAAATGCAAGCCGGAACAGCAATAGCAGAGTTAAGCTTGATGAAACTATCCCGTCATACCTCTATGTAGGAGATCAAATATTTTAATATGAGTTCTGGATCGGTCATCTACCCAACACCAATAACTGTACAACGTATACGTATATTTAAATTCTTAAATTTTGTAGTCCATTACGTTCGGTGAATCTTATTAATCACTTAAACAATAGTTTATGACTATCCGAACTTTAAATTTAGTAAATTTGTTAAAACTTACTGGGACAGAACGTTTTCGATCGCTATGTGCCGATCTTCATCAGTGACTTTTCCTCAGTAGAGAAGACACTGATGAAGATCGACACATAGCGATCGAAAACGTTGTGTCTCAGTAAGTCTTAAAAAATTGACTAAATTTAAAGTTCGGATAGTCATAATCTATTGTTTAAGTGATTAGTATATTTTAAGTGAAGCAAAATTTACACTTAGCAAAAAATAATACAAAATTGGTTTGAATAAATTTCATGTCTCTAAACAAACAAATTAGTTAGATTTATCGCCTGATAGAGTAGAACGTGTACTAAAAATGTGCTTAGGTTCAATCATAAATGGTACACAAAACTTTTATTAACTGTTGTTAACAGTAATTGCGTTCAACAATATGTTGATGCTGAAGGTTGATACGGTTTCAACTAATTATAAGACGCGTATCTCTAAATTCGCAAAGCGCATGTCCATTTCTTTACGCTTCATACCTGGTATATGGGATATTTTTATAAATCAGTTGTCATATAACGTCAAGGTCATTTCTTAGTGATGTATCTCTAAAAGTATATATTATATTTAAGAGCCCTAGTAGACTTATTGCTATAATTGTTTATTTGAAGGAAATGATGAAAAATAAATTCCTGATAAACTTTCGAATTTGTGTAGTACGTGTAAACACATTGGTCTTTCCGCCTTAATTATTTCTTTAAACGATAATTTTAAATATGTGTTTGTATGAAAAATCTATTAAGTAAAAGATATAAAATGACAATTTCCTATTTATATTAGAGACAGGCTCTTGGTAGAACTTCTTAAATTAAATAAATAATTCTCTGGAACGTTTCACAATGTGTATTGACCTACGTTGACAGGTGTCTCGCCCTATACAGGCATTATGAAGGTACAAGGAAAATAAAACCCAGAAGTAATTGTCGAAATCATGTGGGTTAGCTAAATGTACAAATAAGGGGAAGGGGTGAGAAAGAAGAAATGTGGAGCACACCCTGAGAAGCAAGATTACACAAGTTAAATAAAGATTTGTAATAAAGTACTTAAATTAAATGTTTGAAGAAGCGGAGTTAGTCTAATAAAAATGTGTTAAAAATCTGTAAATTTCAAAAACCTCAACATTGAAAAGTTTTATACTATTGCTTTAGTTGAAAAATATACTTTGTAAATATAAATGCTGTTGTTTTCAGATATTTTACTTTATTTTATGCTGTGTTATTCTTAATATTTTATTAGTTTACAACTTCTTTTATTCTATTAGTTTACAGTCTTTTATATTTTGTTATTGTTACATTATTTTATATTCTTTTATTATTACATCTTTTATATTATGTTAGTTTACATTCTTTTACATTAAGTTGGTTTGGGATTAATTTATATTTCATTAGTGTTACGTTCTTCTATATTCTGTCGGTGTTAACATTCTTTTGTATTATACTAATTTACTTTTATATTTATTTACATTTTATTAGTATCACATTATTTAATATTATATTAGTTTTACATTTTCCCATATTCTGTTAGTGTCGCAATCATGACAGAAGCGTGAATTCTTTACAATACGTTACATTAGTCTTCCATTATTTCATATTATATTAGTTTATTAATAAATAAATATTATAATATTATTGTTAAATAATAATAAAATATTAATTTCACACTATCCAAACAAGCAGTTTTTGTGTTATACATCTTGAGGCTTTTAAAATGTTATTAGAGAAATCACTTAGCCAAAAAACTATTTACTCATAATTTCATCAGAAGCGTTTCACACTATATCAATGAATAATGCATCGATCTCGTGCTGAACGCGTTTATTGATAAATTTTAGTAAGTGGTGATTGTTTTTAATAAATGATATTAAGACGAATAATTGTTCCAAATACTACTTTAATTTCATTCTCAATGCAAACATGTCTTAGATAACTTGCGGCCAATAAAGTAATAAAGCATCCGTCTCCATGGATGTCATAACCTACAAGGACGAAGGAAACTATAAAATAAAAAGGCTAAACAGAAAACATTAACATGTGCGATTCGGACTGTGCGTGAAGAAAGCCCGATGGACTGTTTAGTACGTAAAACTATAAAATGATTCCACAAGCACAAAACTTGTAAGTAATTAAATTCTACAAAAGTTGATTCTTAAATTCCTTAATCATAGCACACCTGAAATTAATTAATATCTAGTATGAAAAAAACTATTACGAATATAAATGACTATTCGAACATGCAAAAGGTTTTATTACCGATTAACAAAACTTAACGCCGTAGCTTTCAGAATAGAAATGTGTGTTGGGAAATATAAGTATTAAGGGTTTCTAGTTTTGTCTTTATTAATGCATTTTGGGCCAAAGCCAAGGTAAATGTACTGCTACGTGTTTTCGGATCTAGGGCAACTCTACTGGGCTCGTAAGCAAAGTTAAACTACGGGATGTAATTATACGAGTATATTATAGTTAGGACGAGTTGTATTTATTTAATGGCACGTATCTAAACAAAATGGCGCTTTTATTGGAACATCATGCACTTTATTTTCTATATATCTAAAAAACACTACATTTAGAGAAAGTGTTGTAAGGATACTGCCTGTGATTGTCACATGAGAACACTCCCACAAGATATAATAGCGAGAAAAGTTTGGTTTTACTAAAAAATAAAAAAGGAGCTACAGTTAATGTCGAGCATAGGGATACCCGGGAGACTTGTGGGGCAAAGAAATACTCTCCTTAATTACATCTCACGTTAGAGTTACTGCAGAGCCGGTTACAGGTCATAGAAATCTGAGGGGGTTCCAATACAACATTGGAAGATCTAGGTCCCATGTGTGGAAGAGGTGCGCGGAGGACCAAGAGGAAAGTCCAATCCAAATGCTCTGTGAGTGCCCTGCTTTGGGAGCTGTAAGGAGAAAGTGGTTTGGCTGGCTGGTATGTACACCAGAGGATATCAGAAAATTTAGCATCCGGTGGGTACTTGGATTCTGCAAATATTTAGGTATCCACTAAGCTAATCCTTTGGTAAGTCTGGGAAGAGAGTACAAAAGCTGTAGATAAGTGCTCTTAACTGATAGGCTTCCTGCGAGCTTCTAATAAAAATAATGTTAAACAAGTCAATGACTAAAAAATAGAACAAAATAGTGAGTGGGAAAGAAATGTATACGGTCAATGTAATCAAGCATAAACGTGATCATTATAACATTTATAAGTCAAACTATTTAATAACTAAATTAAATTTTAAAAAAAAAACCGATGAAACATATTAAGGTTAGAATAAACAATAGACAAATACTAAAATCAAAATATTAAAGCATTATTATTATTTTTAAATTTTAAACTACAAATGACTACCATAATTGAAAAGTGTAAAAAATCTGTCCCAAACGTTATACAACTTGCAGTAATGAATGTTATGTAAAAAAAAATTATTATGAAACTCATATTAAAAACATTTTTTACAATATCATTCATCAAACAAAAGCTTATAAAGGTAACAATTTCCAATACGATATTGACAATTGGTTTCATATTAAATTGAAAAGGTGGACCTTGTGGTTGACAATAATGGGATTGCAAAAGAACGGTTATTCGTATTTTATTGAAAGTTAGAGTTTGCTTTGATATGCAAATGTCAAATATAGTTGCATTTGCTGCTTCTCATATCGTCCAATTATTTTAAATTGTAGTCTGACACATGCACAAAGTTACAGACGTTCAATGAGGGCGTTAAACTTTCCAATAAACTCTCATTATTGGTGGTTGCTAAAAAGGAACACGTAGGCAAAATAATTCGAACGGATACGCTGTATTTTTGACATGTTTGATGACTTTTATGAATCAAATTTACTCAGTTAATTGTAAGAATATCCACATTTTAATAACTGTAGCTGATCGAATACATACTTTAGACATGTTTCTGTAATGCTCTTTTTTTGTTAAAAATTCACGTATTCCAACAGATTTTATATGGCTTAAATTAGTTGGTGAAAACAGAGACTTAAAGTCGTCTGATTTTATAACTAAACTAATAAAGTTTACAAAAATTCCTAATATTTTTGTATATTCGAGTCCATTGTTCTGCATTTCCTAACATTAGAATATTTTCCTTTGTTGACCCGTTTCGAACATACTCGCGTTTTGAAAATAGTATACTGCGGACCACGTGACGGTACACTTGGCCTTGAGAGATCGCAGTACGCGAGACAGGAGGCAGATGGTCAGTATAAATGGTTTCATACAAAAATAAGGACACTTCCTATAAAAACACTCACTTGCATTATGTTAGATAAATTTGATGATAAATTAGCTTCGGTATTAACATACAATCTTCAAATATTTGTAGACATATGGGATGCAAAGCCTGTTGATATATAGAACATTCTGAATATGTAATGTTTTCAGAAGTGATAGTACACCCAAGGTCAATTGTTTGGTCCGCACTATACTCCTACTTAAATTTTGAAAACAAAGTCATTCTGAAACGCGCCCACAATGAAAAATATTGTAATGTTAGGAAACGCAGAAAAATATACTCGAATATTCACAAGCATTTCGAATAAATATTTCTGTTTTGTAAGTATTAGTACTTTTTTACTATTTCTTACAACCAATAAGAATGTGGTAACGCTAGAATATAACACTCTCAGATAAACTTGGAATGACCAGCTCTGAATTAGGATTCAAGAGAAACAAGAGTTTGAATGTTAAAATAAAACAATGAAGAATAGCTAAAATTTTTATTAAATTTTTTGTCCAGGCCATCATTTGACTATTATAAAACTTTAAAAGATAGGGAAGTATCATGAATAGTAGTAGGAGTAGGTAGGGGCGTAGAGATAGACTGAGACATCACTTGTGTAGTCTTACATAACTAATACCTACACTATCTACATCACTTGTGTAGTCTTACATACCTAAAACCTACACTATTTACATCTCTTGTGTAGTCACACATAACTAAAACCTACACTATCTGCATCACTTGTGTAGTCTCAGATACTTAAAACCTACACTATATACATCACTTGTGTAGTATCACATAACTAAATCCTACACTATTTACATCTCTTGTGTAGTCACACATACCTAAAACCTACACTATATACATCACTTGTGTAGTATCACATAACTAAATCCTACACTATTTACATCTCTTGTGTAGTCACACATACCTAAAACCTACACTATATACATCACTTGTGTAGTATCACATAACTAAATCCTACACTATTTACATCTCTTGTGTAGTCACACATACCTAAAACCTACACTATATACATCACTTGTGTAGTATCACATAACTAAATCCTACACTATTTACATCTCTTGTGTAGTCACACATACCTAAAACCTACACTATATACATCACTTGTGTAGTATCACATAACTAAATCCTACACGATTTACATCTCTTGTGTAGTCACACATACCTAAAACCTACACTATATACATCACTTGTGTAGTATCACATAACTAAATCCTACACTATTTACATCTCTTGTGTAGTCACACATACCTAAAACCTACACTATATACATCACTTGTGTAGTATCACATAACTAAATCCTACACTATTTACATCTCTTGTGTAGTCACACATACCTAAAACCTACACTATATACATCACTTGTGTAGTATCACATAACTAAATCCTACACTATTTACATCTCTTGTGTAGTCACACATACCTAAAACCTACACTATCTGCATCACTTGTGTAGTCTCACATACCTAAAACCTACACTATCTACATCACTTGTGTAGTCTCACATACCTAAAACCTACACTATCTACATCACTTGTGTAGTCTCACATACCTAAAACCTACTCTATCCTCCACGGGGTTCATACAGAGTATACCCTTTAAACTTCCTTATAGGGTGAAATAAATGGAAGAATGGGATAAAATGCTATTTTTGTTAATAGTGCGAATCTACTCCATCGCGTCCTACTAACTGACGTCCACTTACTGCCTACTGAAGTCATTTATTAGTATCTTCCCCCGAAGAAATAAAAATAACATCATACCTAACAATGCTATATGACCGCAGGATAAAATTATGTTTTGCGTTCTACTGAACCCAAACCGATGATTTTACCCCCTACACCAAAATAATATATGTACCGCCTTCTTAGCCGTCTTTATATTATAATGTAAAATTAACAAATTCAAAGGTAACTAAAGCTTTATGTATAATTTTATGACACGTTATTTATTGTAACGTACTGGGAACATCTGCGTTAGAATTGTGACAGGCAACGCCAGTGATCTCTTTGTAGTACGATTTGCATACGAAGTCAACGAAGAGGGACCAAGTGAAGAGAAGCCCACAAACGGTGTCCATTTTGTAGTCTTGCTCTATGAAGTGACGTTATGAGGATCCTTAGTTATCAGAATCGGGTGTCTTTGGTTCTACGACTGGAGGCACTTAAACTTCCGAGCCCCTAACGCACTGTTTCAGCGACAATGGTGAAGTTGGTGGCAGAGGGCATAACAATGGCTTAAAAAAGAAAGTCTAAATACATTCTTAGAAGTATCTGAGTTTATATACTATAAGTAGATGTATATAGGTGGTCCAGCTATCCGCAGTCAGTACATGACCCAGTTTCAGAACTGATGTGATATTATGAACCCACAGAAAGAAGGACGTTCGAGACAACAAAGAGTCTAACTGAAAGGATATACAGGTCACAAGGAAGTGAACCTTTATGTTATACAATTGCTGGTGAGTTTTTGCTGTGTAGTCATGAAGTCGTAAATGCCGTAGATCTTCCGGCACAACCCTGGACCAGGTCTAGGATTACGACAGTCCCAGCTCAGAGAATCCCCTAGTTGGAACTCTCATTACTGCTCAGTTAGTCACCGTCATGAAGTCGTAAATGCCGTAGATCTTCCGGCACAACCCTGGACCAGGTCTAGGATTACGGCAGTCCCAGCTCAGGGAGTCGCCTAGTTGGGACTCTCATTACTGCTCAGTTAGTCACCGTCATGAAGTCGTAAATGCCGTAGATCTTCCGGCACAACCCTGGACCAGGTCTAGGATTACGACAGTCCCAGCTCAGAGAATCCCCTAGTTGGAACTCTCATTACTGCTCAGTTAGTCACCGTCATGAAGTCGTAAATGCCGTAGATCTTCCGGCACAACCCTGGACCAGGTCTAGGATTACGGCAGTCCCAGCTCAGGGAGTCGCCTAGTTGGGACTCTCATTACTGCTCAGTTAGTCACCGTCATGAAGTCGTAAATGCCGTAGATCTTCCGGCACAACCCTGAACCAGGTCTAGGATTACGACAGTCCCAGCTCAGGGAGTCGCCTAGTTGCGACTCTCATTACTGCTCAGTTAGTCACCGTCATGAAGTCGTAAATGCCGTAGATCTTCCGGCACAACCCTGGACCAGGTCTAGGATTACGACAGTCCCAGCTCAGAGAATCCCCTAGTTGGGACTCTCATTACTGCTCAGTTAGTCACCGTCATGAAGTCGTAAATGCCGTAGATCTTCCGGCACAACCCTGGACCAGGTCTAGGATTACGACAGTCCCAGCTCAGGGAGTCGCCTAGTTGGGACTCTCATTACTGCTCAGTTAGTCACCATCATGAAGTCGTAAACGCCGTAGATCTTCCGGCACAACCCTGGACCAGGTCTAGGATTATGACAGTCCCAGCTCAGGGAGTCGCCTAGTTGGGACTCTCATTACTGCTCAGTTAGTCAACAAGTTTCTCTGCTACCAATGGTGAGCGTTGGCTAGTACGTAAGTACACGATCCCTGACATGCCACGGATACTTTATATTATCGTATAGCTCATGAATAACATTGATGACGTACGATACACATCCTTTGAGTGTAAACTTTTCTGAAATTAGTGACGTCAAATGAAGCTATTGGTAACGTTTTTTAGAAGAAGGAGGAAGTGAAGTGGATAGTAGTAAGACCGGTTCAACGTTTTTAAGGGATGAAGGCTTGCTAGAGCCAGTATAAAGTAGGCGTTAGAAAGGACTTAAAAATGATCTCTCTAAAGTAATGCTACAGCTATTCCATTGTGGTATGTCTGCCTGGAGAAAGAATTTGGTGGGCGTATTTTCTGACAGTGGAACTAATATCAATATCGACAGCACTCCGCTCTATAAAAGAATACCATATATAAAGAATAACAAAGAGATTATGAGTATAGAATAGAATACGGTAGGGGCTGAAACTTTTCCTACACGAATTTAAACGAGGACCAAATGAGCAGGTTTCCGAGCACTGGTTCAGGACCTTGAATTATACCAACTTCCTATCGCGGTCATAAATACATGCAATCCAATTCTATGCTTTTGTGTAAAGAAATATAGAAAATGTTAGATGAAATAGGCAGGACTAAGTGAGGAATATAAGGCTATAGTGTCTCTGAGGTTTGTAGAGTCGTTTCCTCACAGTAGAACAACTGTAACTCCATGTAAGTAAGATTATCTAGAAATAAAAAGTACATACATAGACGGCTAATAATAGCAACAAAGGAGGTTATATGGAATATACATTTTCTGTATTCCGGTTAATAAAAGAAGTGGTATTTACCGAACAATAACTTAGTTATTTGTACAATGAATTTCCAGTTAGGCTACATATTTTTCGTGACAACAATCCTTATTAATTAGATTTAATTAACCTAATAATTAACGTCTTGTTCTTAAGGGCAAACAAAGCAGACTGATTGTTATTAAGTTTTTGAACCCGATATATTTTACAAAAAACCCAAATCAGGGGAACAAAGACGTACAATTACCAGTCTTGTGAATATGAAAGAGGTGAATGGAATTAGATTGCGCTCTGGCTAAGCTAACAACCTTAAACTAATGAAAACATTGTGCTTGAGAGGTTAAAGGTCATTAAAGGATTGGTGATTGCTTACTTCATGGGGTCCGTGAGGTGGCTCGGGCGCCCTCTCTGCATATTCATAACGTGTTCAATGGAGCAACCGGCCACTCGCGGTAATGATGGAGAGGTTTGTTAGGAGAGTTCGTCGGAAATTGTTTATTAGAAATAAAATATTGATTTCTTAATCAATATATTTTAAAAAATAATTATTATTTAAAAGTTTTAAAACACTCAGAACTGTCTATAGATATTTTTTTAAATGAAAAATATAAACTAAATCCTGGGTTCAATCTTACATTTATTTTCTCTCTATTCGGCTTCATCTTCGCTGAATATTAGAGCTAAGAATTTTAATGTTAAAAGATTCTCCTTATTTATCTTTGTTTAAAATAAGTATTGTATTGAGCGTTGAAACACTATTTACATAAATATACTATTTCGTATTTTAAATAAATAAAACTCCTAACCATAATAACCAATAATTTTATATTAGCTTCATAATAAAAAAATATTATAATGTTAGTGTTAAATAATAATAAAACATTAAGTCACACTATCCAAACATTGTTCCAAAACTTGAAGTTTTTGTGTTACATATCTTGAGGCTTTTAAAATGTTATTAGAGAAATCACTTGGTGAAAACAACTATTTACTCATAATTTCATCAGACGTGTTTCATGCTAGATCATTGTATTGCTCAATGCTTAGACCTCACAACACAGAACAATGCATCGATCTCGTGCTGAACCATAATCTCGTGCGTTATTATTATAACCATAATAACCAATAACTCCAATAATTATTCGGGTAATAGCTTCCTCTGAAGGTGATGAAATGTACATAAGGTTTTAAATAAAACGTTTTTGAGATTAAGAAGTTTTATTTATTTAATATAAATTAATACCCCATAGTCGCTCTAATTTGATAGAATTTTTTCTTCGTAGTTCGTTTAAACTAAAGGTTTTACGTTTCTTTAAAACAATTTCGCAGTCGGAATTTTTTTAAATTTTCAAATGAATCATTATTAGCAAAAAGGTAATAAAAGTAGGATATATATATATATATATATATATATATATATATATATATATATTATAATATGTATTCTTGTGTATTAATAAAGAAATAAAACAATTACAAATACAAATTATTTACAAATAATTCATTGAATTTACAATTCAAAGCTTTTCGTTGGCAAACGGTACCAACATCCTCAGGAATACTAGAAATTTGCATCA